>CAKNXH010059742.1:16166-44454 GCA_932178445.1 Andricus quercusramuli | reverse complement strand
ATATATATATATATATATATATATATATATATACATATATACATATACATATATAATATATGTATATATATTATATTATAATACATATGTTATTATATGTGGGTGTGGTGAGCCCACACTTTTAGTTATTTACTACAAGAAACTATCCACCTAGAAACACTACCCGAACCGGGTAGTGTAGAAACGGCTTAATGGTATAATGGTATAATGGTATATCAGCGCAGAAGATTTTGCGGCTCGCAAGTTTGAGCGCGCCTAGGGCGCGGACCTGTTGGATCTCGCGCTTCGCGCTCGATGATATGTTCATGTCGCGCTTCGCGCTCGATAATGTGTTCACCTCGTGCTACGCGCTCGGACACATTTACCTGACGCTTTAAACTTGGTTCTTCTATAGGTTTTCGCACATCGTGTGCTCGCTATTGCGCGCTTCGTGGGCTAATACTCTTGTAGTAAACTTGTCGTTATGACTTGCTTTTGTTTTAATTACGTCAGTTGTACATAAAAAGAAGAAATAATTTACTTAAGGTTCTATCGACCTTAAGGAACACATTCTCATCAAGACACTCGCGCTTCGCGCTCGATATTTGCTTTCAAAATCATGTAAACCTCGCGCTCCACGCTCGTTTCTGTTCATCGTATAATAGAAACGCAAAAGTTTGAGCGCGCTTGCGGCACAAGATTTGTTCGTCGCGCTTCGCAACGACTGTATGTGATGTTCTATGTTCTTCAGATAAAAATGACTAAATTTGTATTTGATATCAAATGAAGAAGGAAATTCCATTACTGAAGTGTATATTTCCGTATCTTTCTAATAAATCATACAATTTGAATGATGTTTTACAACTACCTGCAAAGGATAGAAAAAAAGTATCTAAGTCGTTTTTTGAACATGTATATGATAAATTTTAAAATGATTATTGAAAAATGGACATTTGACAAAAACCGGGGGGGGGGGGGAGGCAAATCTTACACAAATCTAATACCTTCTCTGGATGAGAATGTAAAAATACAAAATTTCAAGTACCGTGAGCATTAATGATAGTTATTTTATTGTTTTAATGGTTAGAAATTGTACTGAGAACATGAAAACAATGAGATATTTTGAAAAAAAACACACGAGATGAAAAAGAAAATAAATAAGCAAAGTTTTGATGTGAATGTGCCTACTCATCGGGCTGATTTTTTTACTGTTAATGTATTTTTTACAAATAATACAAAAACTAAACATCCTATCAAAAAGTGACCATTAACACATTTGTAGATCTTTTCTGAGTGCATAATTTTTGTTGAGGCATCATTTGTCGTTACTTGCATAGTTTGTCCGTAAAATAAATTTTTGGATTTTTCATTATTTCTTGTGCAATAAAAATGTGAATTTTCAATTTTTCAAGAAAATTCAAAAAGTCGTTATGATACCCTTGTAAGGCGTGCAAAAAGAAAAACTTTTCTTGTCCTAACTTTTTTTCATATCGTGCGTTGTTTGGCTCAAAACGTTAATTTTCGTTCGTTTTTTTGGATTTTGAAAATCATATAGCTCTGACAATTTTACTTTTATCGAAAAAAGTCATCAGGATAAATTGTTCGTATTCCCATGTGCTATGAAGAGCCGTGAATAGAAATGTCAAATTTCGAGAAAAAAAAATGGTCACAAAAATGTCAAAAATGCTCTAACTTTTCGAAATTTTGTCCAAAATAGCTGGCTGACGAACTCGTCCTTTCTTTTCACACTCTTGTGAAGTGTGCCAAGGGGCAATCCAATCGGATAATTTTTTCAAATGTTATCGTGTTTACAGACTACAACGACAACGACAGACAGACGCCGACGTAAAAACTATTTTTTCTGACTCAGGGGGTCTCAAAACGTCGACATTTGATGGAATCCGCGAAAGTCATTTTTCACATAAAACCAATACTAAACCAATTATAATAAAATCTGCTTTTATATAACAGCTGCAAATTCAGTTAAACATATAAGGACTTTAGGTTAACAGGATCTTGAACATATTGTTGATTCATCTATGTCAGCTTAGTGAACGAAAACTTACTTTCATTAACAAGTAAATATCAGAGACAAAGATCAGCCTAAATGCGTGAACTGCAAAGGAGACCACCCAGCCAATTTCACGGGATGTGAATCGTACAAGCTTCATCTGGAAAAGGTGCAGCAACTGAGAATGCAACGGCAAGGACAGACGCAGAGGAAAATAACAACATGGAAGGATATACTGGAGATCTGCCAGGAATTGAGGACACGAGAAGCGTATTTGAAGAGATCAACCAAATTCGTGATCTGGGTAAGCTCTTTAAAGTGGCCCTTAGACTTGGAGATAAAATGTTAGCATATGAGAATGACTTTGAAAGACTACAAGCCCTGCACGAGCTAGCTGTTGAACTTGATGGCTAGTGATAACAAATCTGTCAAAATTTGCCCACTGGAACGCAGGCGGGCTCGAAAATAAAATACACGAAGTACCTACTTTCCTCCAACAATATAATGTAGATATATTAATTGTTGAAGTAATGTGGTCTACCCAAAAATCAAAGTCGCGAATGCCGGGATATATACATATGTTACAAAAAGGATAGAATAGGTAAAATAGCTGCTAGAGGAGTAGCCCTGTACATTGAGAATAGCATTCCATGCATTGAAGCGCCAGTAAAAAATCTAGAAACAATAGAAGCGCATGGAATTAAACTAAATAATAATATTCTCGTTTTAGCTCTCTATGTTCCTAAAAACAATATTTGTAAAAATGATCTGAAACATTTATTTAGCCTTAGCAATAAAATTGCTATTGCAATAATAAAAATGGAAACACAATCCATGACTTTATAGATAGAAACCCTTACAATTTAGTTTATACTCAACAATTCACTCTTTTCCTCTATAACCTCAAACGTCGACCCAGTATAGTTGATCTAGACATTTTTTTAAACTTGTTATAATGTTGATAAATGACAAACAAATAGACGTAGAATACAGTGAGCCTTCCCAGTTTTTTAAACTATAAAAAGGCAGATTGGAAAAACTTCAAAGAACAAATAAACAAAACCCTAATGATAAACTCGCTGTTAAATGATACGAAATCCATTGACATTGTTGTAGAAAACTTGACAGAAATAATTAATGATTCTATAAAATCTCACATTCCAAAACACAAACTTGTCAAATACAGTAATAATCTCCCGGAAAATACAACAGAACAGTTTAAACACAGAAATAATCTCAAAAGATTATCACAGAGAACTAAAAATAAGTATCTAAAACCTAATATAAACAAAGCAAATAAAAAGATACAAGAATCGAGTTCTACCTATAAAAATGACAATTGGGGTGCCAAATTAACCAAAATAAACACTAAAGACAATTTACTGTGGAAAATGACAAGAATTCTGAAAGGGCAATGGAAAAGGCACATTCCACTATTACAGAGTCTAAATGGTCCATTATTCAAAGATGAAGATAAAGCTGAATTTATAGCAAATCATTTTGCAAAAGTGTACAAATTAACTGGGGAGATGGGTGATCCTGAGCACAGCAAAGAAATGGAAACACTTTTTACTCAAATCGCGACAATAAAACCAGACTTAGATAGTATTAAGCTAGCCTAAAATACATGTTAGAAAACACAAGAGACTGGATAGAAACCGGTTAGAAACCAATTCGGTTTTTACCCGGTTCTAACCGATTCCCATCCGGTCTCAATTTCAATTTCCGGAACGTACCCGGATCCTAGCAGGTCCTTATTCGGCAAATGGAACCAGGAATTAAATATTGGCGAAGACCAATTGTTCGTTTCGAACTGGTTCCTAACCGTTTCCTACACGGCACTCGACACAGGAAACATTCCGACCTATCCTAACCGGTTTCTATCGGGCAAATTAGAATCTGATATTAGTTATTGATAAACACCGAAATTCGTTTCGAACCGGTTTCTATCCGGCAACTTGGAACCTGACATTAAATATTGGCGAAGACCGAAATTCATTTTTAACTGGTTCCCAACCGATTCCTACACGGCACTCGACACAGGAAATATTCTAACCGGTTTCTATCCGGCAACTTGAAACCTAAAATTAAATATTGGCGAAGACCGAAATTCATTTCTAACTGGTTCCTAACCGATTCCTACACGGCACTCGACACTGGAAACTTTCTAACTGGTCCTAACCGGTTTCTATCTGACAAATTAGAACATGACATTAAATATTGGCAAACACTCAAATTCGTTTATAACCGGTTCCCAACCGATTCCTACACGGCACTCGATACAGCAAACATACCAACCGGTTTCTATCTGGCAATTTGGATCCTCGTTTGGAACCTGAAATTAAATATTCGGTCCATCACAGGTCGTTTCTCACAAGCGGTTAGAATTTTCTTGATTAGTATATAAGGACCATTTTGACCGATACCCTCATCGTGCGATATTCTGCGTGAGGGAAGTGCGTTGCGTGCGTTATATATAAATTTTGGGTTAGGGTATAGACACTCTTTCTGATAAACAAAGTAGGCTCGATATCCCTGGTGAAAATATCACATAGGAATTCCTTTCGAACCAATCCAAATCATTCCGGAATCTGTATCCGAACCAATCCGAGTCAATTCGAACCAATCCGAAAAAAGTTTTACATTTCGTTTGACCCAAGTCGTTTAAAAATTAATTTGACTCAATCCCGATCAATCCGAACTCCAAAAAGAACCAATCCAAATCAATCCGAACTAAAGTTTCAATACACATAAGACTTTCAAGTACATAAGACGAACAGAAGAGCCGAGCACAGTCAACTGTCTAAACCGGTCGACGGAGTTGGATTTTCTAATTTACAACTTACTCGTCAAAACCTTAGCCACTCATGGACAGGCGGGAATCTATTCCCCAACATGGGCAAGAAAGAAGCTAAGCTTGAAGAGTAGGATCTGCGAAAACTGCAGGTAGCAGTTACACCTGTAGTCTAAGAGCGACTTGATTCAGGCCTCTTATTTAGCGAGCGTACCGAGATAAATGTCGACGTGACGACTCCTTTCCTGGATTAGGATTATTGTCATAAAGACTTCGAATGGCCAATTATCAGGCGAATTAGTATTTTTGAATAGAGTGTAATAAAAACCTATAAATTACTTTTGATTTGTCGATTGCTGCTGTGCAATAATAACATAAGTGTTAGAAAGGATCTTCGATTTGCAGACACCGATCTATTTAGAATTCTCGAAATTAAAAATTAAAGGCAAAAGCCTATACTAAAAGTCACACCCCTAAATTTCGGTCGGCCTACTCTGCACAGGAAAGAAACCTATTTGCTGAAAAGCTCATACTAGAATTTTAGAAAATTATGGCAACGGCCATACCACGCTGGAAACACCAGTTCCCGTTAGATCACTGAAGTTAAGCAGTGTTGGGCGCGGTTAGTACTTGCATGGGTGACCGTCTGATACTACTGCGTTGCTGTTGGCGGTCGTGGGTGTGGTGAGCCCACACTTGTAGTTATTGACTACAAGAAACTATCCACCTAGAAACACTACCCGAATCAGGTAGTGTCACGCCTACCCCTAGAGGCTCGCCGAAAGGGAAATGGCTTAATGGTATAAAAAAAAATAGAAAAGAGAGATAGAAAAAATATATTATTGAATAGTTTATCAGCGTGAATATACTTTTATTGCAGATGAGAAAAAACATGAAAGAGTTCATTTTGATACTTAGCTACAGCTTAGATTATAAGAGCGTTCCTCGCCTATAAATGAATAAACGCATTTTTTATTTTTGATGACTATTATAATTGATGTGTTAAGATAGATCAGATTCAGGGATCACATGTAAATGCAGCTTAGAGTAGCTTCTGGTGAATAAACACCTGTATCGAAAAAAAAAAATATATATATATATATATATTCGGTTTCGGTTTCGATTCCTTTGGAATAGAACCGAAGGGCCTATGACAAAGCGACCGAACGCGTCCTCGGGTTGCGGATAGAGGGTTCCTGTACCAAGGGTTTCTGCTGAATATGGTTACAATAATTAATAAGCAGTCGCGGACAATTGTCCAGGGATAGTCCCGAAGAAATAACCCCTAATTGAAGGCGTAAGAACCGTGCCGAAAGCTGAATGGCACCTGGGTGAGGTTTCTTTAACGGTGACCCTGGGATACCGGGCGACCTCTCAGAGTATCAGCCTTATCCTTGCACGCGGGGCTCTACAAGGATGGACGAACCCTTTCCGTAGCTGCTTGTGGGAACAACAATGAAACCACCAAGACACCAAAATGTTGTAGATGTGGTTCAAAACGATCGAACGCGCAGAGCACCCGACAATGGGTCGGCAAACAATGCCGATCATCCTAGAGCTCGGGGTGCTGAAAATAATTTAGATGGAAAGACGACGACGAACCGGCAAAACGCCCACATTGAGTGGACGCATCAATTTAAGAATGACGTACTAGACTTCTACAATTCAGGTACAGAAGGTCTTATTTTTGCATGCTTGGACGGTGTCATTTCCACCTTAGCATACCGTGCCCGCATTTTTTGTCCAGAAGTTCCCAGTGATAGGTGCAGAGCGTGTCATGCAAACGCTGAGTACCTAGAACACATAATATCTGGGTGTCCGACCCACGCAGGAACGACGTACATCTGTAGACATAATGTGGCCCTAAGAATACTTTGTTACCATCTTTGTCACTCTTACGGTGTTGGTCGGGACCCTGCCCTGCCGAACGCTCCAAGGGATATAGAGTCAATTGTCGAAAACGAGAAGTGCCAAATTTTCTGGAACTACGATTTTCGGGCAGCAGTCTCCGTTGCTCACTCGAGACCTGACATTGTTCTCCAAGACTTCGAGAAACGAGCTATATTCGTAATCGAATTCTTGGCTCCGTCCGAATACAACATCACTGCAAAGGAGAAAGAAAAGGAGGAGAGGTATCAAGACCTTAAGAGAGAGCTGCAACGACTGTACTCAAAGTATTCGGTGCGAGTAATTATCCTTGTGATTGGTGCTCTCGTTGTGATTTCGTTGTGCCCTGTGACCACCCATCTCACGGTTGTGAGACGTGGCTGTAGGTGTGATTTACCGCGGTACTACTGGGGGCTATTGACATTTTTTAGATAGCGGTTGCTCTTAGTGTGATTTCACTACGTGTCCAGGCCACGAGCAACCCCAAAGTAGTAAAAATCGAGAAGCCCACCTGAGTGAACGTGCCGGTTTTAATCAGCCTTAGAAACCCCTGAGCTAGGCCGAATAGATTAAAAAGAAAACAAGAATAAAAAAAGTCGAATGCGACTAAGTTCGGGAAAAATAAAGGTTACTCCGAAAATGGCAAACCCGGTAAAAAATGTTAGAGATAATAAGGAAAATAATATAATTCCAGAAATCATACTCGAAGAAAATAACGCACAAGCAAGTGCGAATAATGTAGAAAACGAAAACAGAGATAGGTAATCGATCAAAAACGTAAATAGAGGCGAAAATATGGAGAGAAATTTGAAATTCGTAACGGTCAGGTGAGAATTAGAATGGGGGAAAGAACAACCAAGTCATACGACAGGTACAATCCCAAGAACGAAAAGAAAAAAAAAACACAAACGCATACAGAAAGTACCCCAAATTCTCACAGACTAGACCATCCTTCACACAGACATACAACGAATATACTATCTCCCAATACTGAGAATACGTTAGGCAATTAAAGAATAGATGATGAAGATAGTAGCACTTTTGAAAATCAGGAGTCAGAAGTTAGTAAAATAAATAAAGAAATCGAGGCAAGGAGAAAAGAACTCGAAAGACTGGAAAGAGACAAAAAATGTTTAGAATTGAGAATCCTAGAAAGAGATGAATTATGTGGAACAGAAAGATATAGGATAGATAGAGAAAAAGCACAGAAAGAAAGAACAGGCCATGAAAGATTACGAATAGAGATGGAAGGGCAGAAAAAATAAAATGAAGAAATAAATAATCCAACTTTTGAAATTGATTCATTTGTAGAGAATAACATTGAATTTTGGAATGGTGCAGAAGAATTAATTAATTTTGAAGAAAATAAAAGTGATAAGATTAAAATAAAAGAACTTTCAAACGAAGTGAAAAATTTGAACGATAAAATAGATAGAATTTCGAATTCAACAGAAAATGTAACGACTCAAAATAACAGAATTAAATTTTAATGAGCAATGGCACGCGTTAGCAGGTGCAGGTGAAAGGATAATGAATAATAGAAGTAGCGGTCAAGGGGACATACACTCCTACCGAGACCGGTACAAAGGCAATCAATTATGAGAATATCAAACTTTCCTCAATTTGAAACAGACAAAGTAGAATGGATAGAATGAGAGAGAGAGAGAGAGCGATAGTTAAAGAGAGGAAATGATAGATAATAATGTACATGAGATTCAAGCAACCCTTTTTCCACTTGGAATGATTCAGACGTCATTCGAAATAATGTCAAACTGGTTTCAGGTTAATAGAGATAATTGGCAAAATTTATACCATTTTATTGAAGATTTTAAAAATGCATATTTAAACGAAAGATATACAGAAATAATTAAAAATAAAATAAAATTTCGTAATCAGAAAAAAGTACAAGATATTCATGCTTTTATAACGGAAATTAAACAATTATTCGAAAAATGTATGCCGCGAGCAAGCCTAGAATGGCAATTAAGAAAAGCTTATAAAAATCTGAGAAATGAATATAAAGTTTATATTGCGAGAAATGCTTTTTCAAATTTTTCGAAATTAGAAATATTAGGACGCGAATGGAAAACAGAATTGGCAAATCTAAAATTAGAGGTTAACAACTAAGCATTTTAGATAAGGATGATAATAAAAATAACAAAAGTAAAAATTATCAAGGAAATTATGAAAATCAAGATAACATGAAAAATGAAAATTAAGATAAAGATCAAACACAAAATTATGATCAAAATCCACAAAAACAGTTTAGACCGAGGTATCAAAACCAAAAAAATAAACCACAATTCCAACCAAGATTTCCAAATGGAAATCCCAGATTTTTTAATCCAAGATTTAAAAATAATTATAGCTATCTAAATAATCCAGGATTTTAAAAAGATTCGCGATTTAATAATAATAATAATAATAATAGTTACAGAAATGAGAACCCAGCTGGACAATTATTAAATGTGATTAATCAGCTGTTAGGAAACACACAGCCACAACAAACGAATAAATCTCCGCAAATACCAGCGCTTTTATATAACGAGAAAGAAAATAATAATAAGTCAGAAGACAAAAAATATAACAAAGGACAGAATAAACATAATACGACGTTAAATGGAGAGAAGAGAAGGGATAATTAAAAAGGTGAAGTGAATCCAAGTCGACAGGATTTCATGGATCCAAATTTAGGAAACCGAAATTTAAACAATAGATCGCGAGAACCCATTACATGCTACAATTGCGGGAAGGTAGGCCACTTTCGACGCAATTGTTGGTATAATATAGACCAGGAAAACGCAAGTGGTGGTAATTAAAGATGGATAATAATCAACGAAATCAAAGACCGTCAGAATTACTTGACATAGACACAAACGACTCGGACGAAACAAGATTTCACCTTACGATAGATTTTAAAGATCATGAATTTAGAGTGTTAGATGACATCAGTGCAACTGACTCATATATAGATGAAAAATTCATAAAAACAATACAAGAGTTCAATCATGGAATTAAAAAACCGAAAAACGATACATTACTGGTCGCAAATGGCCAAAAATTGAAAATTATAGGATAAGTCTTGATTCCAATCGAAGTAGGTCATACGGAAAAATACTTATTATTGAGGCTGGTACCAAAATTAAGGTCGATAGGAATAATAGGAACGAATATGATAGAAAGACTAGGATTAAAAATGGATTACGAGAAAAAGATTTGGTGGTTACCAGAATTACCAAATATTAAATAAGCGATGCAAGCAAATATAAGTAAAATGCAGGAACAGGTAATGAAGAATACCGAGGAAAATAAAAACAGGAAGAATGAGGAAATGAAATTCAAATTCGGAACTAAGATTAGCCTGCGAAACTACGAGCGAGAGAAAGAGACAGATTTGCTACCATGCGAAGTCCCTTCTCCCGTGTTGCCATACACCCCACCCCAAGCCCTGCACGAGACTCGATCCCGCCAGCACCCCAGCCGGCACAGAGTGTACGGGGGCATGCAGCCCCACACCCTAAACCCTACAATGCGAGCGACGCAACACTGGCACGAGCCAGCGTGGGCGTCGATAGATTAGATAAGCAGGCTAGTCAAAATCAAGAGAGAGTAGGCAAGAAAACAAACAAGGATATGAATAAAATAGAGAGCGAGAGTAAAATAAATAGGAATTTATATACGAAAAATAAAGATAGAAAATTAGAAAAGGAATTTGAAGGCCCATTGGAATTTGATAAAGAGAAAAGGGATTTTAAATGGGAAACAATTATCGATAAAACAAAGGAAAAAAATGATTTGATGGTAGAAAAATTATTCGCAATTAGAAAAAGTAATTGATATAATTTCAGGAATAATGCGGTATTAAATAATAACATTCTACGCGTAAAAATAGAAAGGAAGACAAATTTAGAATTTTGCGAAGAAATTTCTGAAGGAATAGTAGAAGTAAATGAGGTAAAGCAAGTGCAATTAGAGAACTTGTTTAACAGAAAAGTAATAGACGAGGGAACAGAATTAAAACCGACACACTTAACTAGCTATAAAATAGATGTCCAGGTACATGAGCCGAGTGAACAAAAATATGATTATGTATCACCGAAAATAAAATAATTCATGTATGAGGAAGTAGATAGACTTTTAGAAGAAAAAATAATAGAACCATCCAATAACGACTGGTCAAATCCAATAATAATAATAAAAAAAACCTAATGGAAAATATATATTTTTTTGTATTTTAGAAAAGTAAATAAAATAACCAAGAAGGACGTATACCCAATTCCTATAAAGTCGGAAATGTTTGACACATTACGGTCGGCAAAATACATGTCCAAAATCGATCTTTGGTCAGCATTTTACCAGATACCGCTGAATGAAGAATCGAAACCAATTACAGCTTCTATTATTCCGGGCAAAGGAATGTATGAGCTTAAGAGAATGCCATTTGGATTAAAAAATGCTCCTGCTACATTCCAGCGCCTGATGGAAAAAATAATAACGCCAGAATTGAAAAGCAGATGTATTTTTTTACCTTGATGACATAATTATATTTTCAACAAATTTCGAGGAACATTTGAAATATTTGGAACTTTTTTAAGAAAGAAATACAGGTTTAACGATAGGTTTGGACAAATGTGAATTCGATCGTTCCGAAATTAATTACTTGGGATTTAAAGTGAATGAAAAAGGATTACAAGTAGATGAAGATAAAATTGAACCTGTTTTAAATTTCCCAAGACCGAAGACGATAAAACAAATTCAGAGACTGATAGGAACGGCTTCATGGTATAATAAATTTATTCCGAAATTTGCAGAAATTATAGAACCTCTGCAAAAGCTATTAAATTAAAGCTATTATTTTTGTCCCGGAATGTATTCTGAAACATCGAAATACGTAGAAGAATGCGAAATCTTCCAGAGAATAAAACAAAAGGTAAATAATCAAATATGTTTAATGGGAAAGAGAATAATTGAAGATCCATGGACAGTGGTAGCATCTGATATGATGGGCCCACTACCGATGACAAAGTCAAGAAATCAATATATTCTAGTTTTCGTTGATATGTTTACTAAATGGGTAGAAATAATTCCGGTTCAAAATAAATTAGCATGAACAATTGAAAAAGAATTTCACAAACGTCTAATTTCAAAATGGGGAACTCCTAGAATTTTATCTACAGATAACGACAAAGAATACATAAATAAATCAAGAATTAATATAACTAAAACATTTGTTATTAGACATTCAAAAACTCGCAAATATCATGCACAAGCAAATCCAACTGAAAGGTGCAACAGGTCAATTAAAACGGCAATAAAAGCGTACTTGGCAAAATGCCATAAAACATGGGACGAAAATTTAAGGGAGATGGAAGGGAAAAAAATTAGAGGAAGTAAAAGAGTTTAAGTATTTGGGATATACCTTGCAAGCAAATGGAGATCATAGAGCTCATATAAGAGAAAAGATAACAAAAAAGCAGCAGGGGTAATGAAACAGATATGGGGAATTGGAAAAAGAAGATTTTTAAAAAATTGGAGAAGGAGAATGTGGTTATTTCATACGCTGGTATGGCCGGTATTAGATTATGGAGCAGAGATATGGGGATGGAATGAAAGGAAAGAGATTGAAAGTTTATTAGAAAGGTATATAAGGTGGACGCTAGGGGTAGACTGGAGAACGCCGAGATATATGGTGAGAGAAGGAGCGCAAAGGGATAAATTAAGTACTAGAGCGGGAAAGAGGGCATGGAATTTTGAGTCGAAGCTGAGGGAGGGAAAGGAAGGGGAGTTAGCGAGAAAGTGTTCGATGGAGGTAGAAGAAAGGAGAGGGAGGGCGATTGAATTAACGAGATGGGAGGAAGAAAGGAGGGAGTTCTTTAAGGCTAAAGATATAGAAGACGGGACTGGAGTCAACTATGAAGAAGTGGAAAAAAGGGAGAGAGAAAGACAATTATTAGAAAGATGGGGGATGATTGACGAATCAAAATATAATATATAGTATGAGATGATAAAAAAAGGAAGGAGTACCAAAGTATTTAGAAAAGAGATGGGGAGAGAAAAGATGGACAAGAACAGCAAGATTTAGATTGGGAAACGAGGTAAGGGCAAGTATGTATTGGGAAAAGAAAGGTAACAGGAAGTGCAGAATATGTGAATGGGAAGAGGAAACATGGGAGCATATATGGCAACAATGTAGGAGAGGAGTGCAAGATAAAGGAAGCTGGCAAGAGAATGTTTTAAGGATTCTAGGGGAGAATGGTTTGGGAGAAGAGTGGATGGAGGAGTTAGAGGATGCTAGGTGAGCAATTGGAAAAGACTGAAAGAATGGATGCAAAAAATGGCATAATGGAGGTACAAGAGAAGTGAAAGAAAAAGGAAACGGAAGTCGCTTGAATTAGAAGCGTAAAGATTTGTAAGTTATGATTATGTAATAGCATAAGTAAATAAAGATGCGTTTGCGTTACCGCTCTCTTTCTCTCTCTCTCTCTCTCTCTCGCTTGCACTCTCGCTTTCGCTCACTCGCTCACTCGTTCGCTAACACATCCCAAATTGCGCTATCGTCAGAAATAGATTTAAGGCATTAGATATAAGATTTTATGTAAAAAAGTGTAAATAATTGTAAATAGTAAGGATAAGATTTTATAAAACATGTAGAAGGAAGTGTTGTAAGAAATGGAAGTCATGTAAACCCTTAGGGGACACATTATGAATAAAGAAGAAGAAGAATGCGAAAATCTAAAATAATTAGAGAAGAAGTAGTTAAAACTTTAGATACCGCAAATGAGACGCAATCCAGATATTACTATCTCAGACGCAGGTCGATACGTTTTGAAATTGGTGAGCAAGTTCTAAAAAGTAATAAAGTTTCATCAAATAAATGGGAAGAAATAGCTAAAAAAATTAAATAAAAATTTCGAGGGACCATTTTTTATTAAGGCAAAGATTTCACCAACAATTTAGGAAATAAAAACAAAGAATGGAAAATCATTAGGTAATTGGAACGTTAAAGACATTAAGAAATAGAGGAGAAGATAGTGAGAGTAAAAGAGATGGACAGGAGAAGAAAATAGAGACGGATAGAGAGATGTACAAAGAAATAAGAAAAATTAGGGAAAGAATGGAATTAGAAACAAAACACAAGATATTTGACGAATTTGGATCCAGGAGGGAGGATGAAAGAACCAAAAATTATCGGAAGAAACAAGAAAATGATACGGCTTGATTACTATTGAAGGAGTAAAGAAAGGAATAAAAGAAAAGAAAGGAAAAGGAGGAGGAAGAGAAAGGAAGGAAAAAAACAGGGAAGAGGAGAAAAAACAACAGGAGGTCCTGAACAAAATTAGAGGAAATGCGAAAGCTATTAAAATATCGTCAAGAAAAATACGCAAAGGAGGCCACAAGGGCAAGGACAGAAGCTAAGTTTGAGGAAGAAAAGATTTTAAGGAAGGAAAGACTGAAGAAAAAGTTCAAGAAAATGAAGAAGGCTGAGAAGATAAGAAGAAAGGCTGATGAACAAAAAACAATGTTGTTGATAATTGAAGAGGTAAAGGAGGACTTGTCATCAGACTAAGATACGGACGTCTAAACATCATTATTCAATAAAATTCTTTTTTGAACTTACACGCAAACACTACAGAACAATTAATTTCATGCCTAACACAAACACAACAGTTATTAATGAAATCCACGAAGGAATAGTAAGGAATAGTATCACCCTATGTGTTTGGTGAGCAGAGGTGGGACAAGCGACGTCCAGGAATTCGTTAATGCTTGCCACATATGAAACCTCGTATGCTTGCGCGTGCACATGCGCAGAGTTATTTTCGCAGTCAAGTGTTATATCCACTCCCCTATGTTATATTTTGACATCTCGATTCACATGTAGGTTATGTTCGTTTGTTTATGTCGTTGGCATGGCAAACGCCAGGGCGCATGTGCACGGGCCAGCATACGAGCTTCCATTCGTGGCAAGCATTAATGAATTCTTGGACATCGCTCGTCACACTCCCCACTTACAGGGATACTACTCCTTACTATTTCTTCGTGATAAAATCAATAGTATAGTAGTATTGAAAATAATATTATTAGATATTGAAAATATATTAGATCATGTGATAAAAGTAAATATGGCTATAAGAGGGCAAGACAGAATTTCGATTAAAATAAACTAGAATTTAGATATAAGTGAACTTTCAGCAAGAAAAACCGAAAAAAGGAAACGTCGGAAGGAGACACTCATATGGAAAGAAAAAAACTAAAATAAGAGATAATTTAGTTAAGAAGTTATAAGAAAATAGTCAAAACTAAGACGATAAATTTGATTGCTATTGAAGTAGGATACGCAGAAGCAGAATTAAGAGAAAATAATATTTTTAAAGTCATTTTTTATTTTTTGAGCGGTAGACATTTTCTTTAACTTGTTTCAGCAAGAAAAAGATGGAAGAAATCAAGGTGTGGAAATTTCGTCACCGCGAGAGGATGGTTCCGGTGGAGCGTTATATTTTTCATGACACCTACTGTAATGAAATGTCAAATTAGATCAAAAATTACCACACGGTACCGGATTCAACAAAAACCAAGTACATCAAAGGTGGTTAGGTAGAAACGAACAAATGATTCGAGGACATCTTGAAAATAACGGTTGAGGCAAACGAACTGATATAAGAAAAAGACAACCAAATGATTGAGGAGGAACAATAAGACGATTCATATATATACCACTGGACATCACGGAGGAAGAATCCTTGCTTACATTCGGCGAGGAACTGGATGGGTACGAGGAACTGTTGAAATAATGAACATCGTCCCAAACAGAGGGGGTGGGGGGGAGGTTGTGACAAAGTTACAAGCACCCCACTACCATAAGACACTGTGAGTCTAGGACCAGGAGTGGGGAGAGTACCACTTCCTGGTTCTAATACCCAAAACCTCGTCCTCGAGTGTCAGTCTCGTTAGTTTTGTGCCACGTGCCTCGTCCCCGTAAGGGCCCTACCCCGACAATTCCCCGTCGATAAGAAACCATCCAGAAGAACGCTATTATCATCTTTAGCAACCTCATCTCCGAGAGCTAATCAGGCTTGGGCTTAGAAAATACCGATTCGACGAAATGATCTGTAAGTTGGTACGATACACTACTTTTATATTTAAATTTACTTCATCATTGACTATACCTGCTTCTCGACGTTCCAAATCCTAACCTTCCCATTAATTTGCGAGATCCCTCACAAGAGATTCACTGAATTCTAGCTGTAGGTATCCGCGAAATAACAATTGTGGCGTCATCGTCTCTGGAATATTGAACCTATCCCAGGACGCTTCGAATGGGTGGATAAATGACTGAGGAGGGACTCTCAATGGAGCAGATGAACTTGCACTACAGTAAAGGGAGCTCGGCTATTCCAAATTGACGTGTGGCAGTAATACAAACAGACATTGCCTTAATCCAAGAACCCTGCCCTGGCGAAAGTATCGGATAGGAATTCCTTCCGAACCAATCCGAAATTATCCGAATCATTCCGGAATCTGTATCCGAACCAATCCGAGTTAATTCGAACTAATCCGAAATTTTTTTTACATTGCGTTTGATCCAAATCGGTCAAAAATTAATCCGACTCAATCCGGTTCAATCCGAACTTCCAATCCGAATGAATCCGAACCAAATTTTCAATCCGAATAAATCCGAACTCGGATTGACCAAAGACGATTTTCAATTCGAATGAATCCGATTCAATTCGAACTCGGATTCATTCGGATTCATTCGGATTGAAAATCGTTTTTGGTCAATCCGAGTTCGGATTCATTGGGATTGGAAATTTGGTTTGGATTCATTCGGATTGGAAGTTCGGATTGAACCGGATTGAGTCGGATTAATTTTTGACCGATTTGGATCGAACGAAATGTAAAAAAAATTTCTGATTGGTTCGAATTAACTCGGATTGGTTCGGATACAGATTCCGGAATGATTCGCATGATTTCGGATTGGTTCGGAAGAAATTCCTATCCGATACTTTCGCCAGGGTGGCTATACAGAAGAAGGATTAGTGGCTTAGCAGGGTGTCGCTCCATATACCCTCCATATAAAAGCCCTGAAGACATGCGTAGCTGTCAAGGGTATGAATTTAATTATCTTTCTTAAACTCTGCTGCAGAAACATCACAGTTATTGAGGGTGAAACTCAGGGGTGAAAGCCAGGAAAAGGCTAAAGGTGAATATCGCTTCAGATGTAATTCCCGGACCTCCTAGAGATATCGAAGCACTAATTCTGCACAGTTAGGAAAAAAGGATTCCTCAGATGTTGGGTTATGGCACAAACTACCACTATATAGTGTGAGGGAGCACACATATGAACGACGGAGTAAGATATTTAATAGAATACCTCTCGGGTAATAAACTGGAGATCCTTAATCTGGGTGATGATTCCACATTGCAGATTAAAAGCAGGAGTGAGGATCTGGATTTTACTCTATGCTTGGAAGAACTGAGAAGCAAGATAATGGGCCGGAATGTCTTTGATGTGAAGTCTCTCTCGGACCACAAATATAGGTAGGGTCGCTAAACTCATCCAATCTACTGCACCATAGATAAGTTAGAGTGTGTTGCAGATTTTCTGCGAAGGGCTCTGTTTCCACCACATAGGAACCATTGCCTCACGAATACAATTAAATCTATGAATGAAGCAGAGCCGTGATACACATACGTGAAGAAACTCTGTGAAAAACTAGAGAGATGCACTACAGAGTGAACATGACAAAAATGTCTTTAGACTGGGACATCTACAAGATGGCTCAGAATTAATACAAGAAAAAGATTAGAACCTATAAACAAGAAGATTGGAGGGGCTTCTCCGAGGTATCTAAGGACATTCCTGGAATGTCACAGATGAGTGTTGATATGACGGGGTTCTCAACTCGGCCAGTGGCCTATAACAACATCACGTTGGGGGGTGAGAAGGCACCTCTGTGACTAGCGATATAAAGAATGTAGGTCACATGCCTCTTTCTTTTTAACGTCTCGTCAGTAGTGCTACAAGTCCCATTCCAAACATTTCTGCACTCTGTACTAACATTTCCATTTATTTCGCAAAAAATAATCTTTTTCCCCCAAAAACTGTGTATAGCATGAAAGGTATATTTTTATACGATCTACAACTCTTATTTAGAGCTTTCTTACCAAATTTCAACATATAATCAAATAAACAGAAAAACCTCAATTTTATAGTTTTTTGGGGGGGTTTGGACCTTGAAAATAAGTTTAAATAATTTCAAATGCATTATTTGTATTATTTAAAAAAAACTACCCGTTTATGGTTGTCCATATACCCCAATCAAAGACTTTTTCAAACTTTGGATCACAATAACTTCTATATACTTTCAAATGAAAACGTGTCAATTTCTTTTCCTTCAAACTTGAAAAAATACAACCGAGCTCTTGAAATTAAACGATTTGTGTTTGAGATAATCTAATGTTATGGAATGTGAACGACCAATTTGTTAAGTTTCAAATTATGTCTATTTTTTTCTTCAGCAATTTAAAGTGTACATGCAAAATTCATAATTCAAGAAGCGAAACTTAAAACAATTCTTGAATTGGAAAATTCTTTGACAGAATGGAATTTTAGTACCTATAATCTTATTGTAGTGACTCGATATCTTAACTAACAATGAGTACAACCACTATATTTGATAGAGAGAGGTTTATTGATAATCGACTGAATTCTTAACAGGCGCGTGTGACTCCCAGTCGCATACTGAGTTAACTAACCCGACTACTGAGGCACTGGTGAATCATATATACATGTATATCAAGCAAGCCTTCACACTCTCCCCCGTATAAATAAATGAACAATTCATCATTTTTCTATTTCTTAACAATCAATCCGTACCTAATTATACATCTCATTCTTATATAAACCTTTACTTATCCCTATTTATGTTTTATGCGCTCGGATCGACGAAGCTGAGCCTCTCCATTTTTCCCGCTCATATTTCGGTTATTGATAGTGCTACATGCAGCCTCTTCTGTAATTTCGCTTCCTGAACTCAAGTTACATAGAATCATCTGATTGGCATGCCTTTTAAATATTATGTTGTCGCATTTTACCCCATACGTGATACTCGGAACGATTTCTGAAGTTATTACCGCTGGTGACGATTTCTCTCCTCCACACCTGTAATCCTTTATCATGACTGAATCACCCACTTTGAAACTCATTTCACGCGAATCCGCGTAATTTTGCTTTTGTTTTTCTTGGTGCGTTAACATTCTAGTTTCTAAAGGCATTGGGCGAAGTAACGATAGTTTATTTCGCAATTCTCTATTTAACATTAATATAGGTGGAGTTTGTTTGGTGGCTACATGAGGTGTCCAACGATAATCAAATAAAAAATCTCTAACGGCTGTTACCAGCGTCATACCTGACATCATCATAGCATAAATTCCTCGTTTAAATGTATCGACATAATTTTCAGCTGCACCATTAGTTGCTGGGTGACATGGTGGTGATGTGCTATGCCTTATTCCACAGCTTTTCATAAATATTTGAAATTCTTTTCCTTTAAAAGCTGCAAAATTGTCTGTCACCATATGAGCTGGGAATCCGTATCTAGAAAAAAGTTCTCTAAATACGCGAATAATCTCCATTTCAGACATACTATTCATTATAAATGCCTCCGGCCATTTACTGTGACTATCTATAATTATCAGAATATTATTTTTTTCTATTGACCCTAAAAAATCAGCATGTAAACGATGACACGGTATTTTTGGCCATATCCACGGAGTTAAAGGTATTCTTGGTGGATTTTTACGATTTTTTGACAAGGCAAACATTTCCTGGTAATTTCTTCTATACCATTATCTATTTTAGGCCACCATACAAACGCTCTAGCTGAAGCTTTCATTTTTGCTACCCCGAAATGACTATGATGTAATTCCTGCAATACCATTTTTTTTAATGGTTGTGGAATTACCACCCTGTGGCCCCATAACAAGCAATTATTGTCAACTGTTAATGCATTTCTTCTCTCCCAAAACGATTTTATATCATCCCCTTTAGGACATACTAGACTATTACCTGCGCGCGCAAGCCCGCGCTCACTTTTCGTGTTCCATTATTTCCTTTACTCAATTTTCGATTCACTATTCATTTGTTAAAATTTCTTGACCAATCAAATTCTTGCTGAAATTACATTCTCAAAGAATGTATTCAGTGAATCAATGTAACGCAGAATTTACTATTACTATTTATAATAGTAAATGTCGAGATATAATTTGAAGATTTCGAGTGCAAGTTATGTAATTCAATATTTTGAAAGAAAGAAAAACATAATTTTTGTACAATGACATTTGCGGGTACTATCAGGGCTATATTTTTAAATGTGAGCATCAATATACCTATAATTAAAGAAAAATCATATTCTGATCCGATTCTCTGTTCTCAATATAAAAATCATTGAACAACATGTATTTGCACTGGAATATTGAAATAAATTTTTATAGAAAAAGGAGAGCTTGTTAGAATACATTGCTAAATAATGAAAACATATGCACATGTCATTTTGAAAATTGAATTCAAATCCTAATTTCACGTCCATTTTTGGAAATCTGTGAATCAAGAAACATCGCTAAATCATTGAATAATTATCATATAATAACGTTTAAATAATTCAGAAAAACAACAGCCTACGATGAAACATCGCTGAACAATTAAAAAAAGTATATCCACATATAATTTTGAAAATTGTATAAAGTTACATGCCTCTCTTTTTTCGTGGTTATCTCAGAGATATATTAAGTGCCACTCCTCCATGCCTTATTCAAATAATGTTGATTTAATATTTTTCTAAACATTTCAGTCATCAATAACCTTTTAAACATATTCCAGAAAAAATGAAAAGATGTATACACATGATTCGGAAAATTGAATTCAGATTGAATTCGTTTGACATCATAAATATTATAAGAAATTACATCATTGTAATAGAGATAGGTTTGAAGAAATAAATATTTAGTATACTAATTATATCCAATATTTAATCACATCATCTTGAAGTAAATAATTGATTTATGTTATTTCATATATAGAAAAATTGAAATTAAATATTTATGTTATTTAATTTTGTAACGAAGTTAATTGGCCAATAATGAATTAATCATTTCATAAGAAAGAAAGCATTGAAGAATTATTTTTATTGAATCATTCAAATAATTTTTACTTCATATTTTTCTGAAAATTTGAATTATTAATAACCCTTTAAACTATTCCAGAGAAAATTAAAAGACACGTGCACATAATTTCGGAATGAAAATTCAGATACTCATTTCACAACATTGCAAAATCAAAAAAAAATATAATTGTAATACAGGTATTTTAAACATTAACAAACTTTTATTATACAGATTATAGTCAATAGTCAATTACATAACCTTGAATTAAATAATCAGTTTATGTTACCTAATGAAAAGCAATTAAAATTTAATCATTATGAAATTTAAAATTGTTTTAAAAAATATTAAGCTAATAATTAATTAATCTATTTACAAAATAAAGAACATTCAACTATAATTTTTATTCAAACATTGGGATAATTTTTATTCTACATTTAAAAAAAAATCACTATCATTCCTTAAAATTTAATATGTCAGTAACCTTTCATACTAATTTCAGAAAAAATAAAAACATATTCACACATAATTTTGAAAATTGAATGCAGACACTTATTTCACAACATCAGAATAATTTCAAAAATAACGTAATTAGTGGTATATCAAATTTAAATAAACTTTTATTAAGCAAATTATATCCAGTATTCAATTACATGACCTAAAAGTAATTGATCGATTTATGTTTCTGAATTTAAAACCATTTAAATTCAATCTTTATGTAATTCAATATTGTGGTAAATAAAATCAACTAATAATCAATTAAACAGTTCATAACATAAAAACCCTCAAACAATTATTTAATCCAAATAATCAAATTATTTATACTTTATATTTTATTAAATTTTAACTTTCATTTCTGAATATTTCGATTTATTAATAAGCTTTTGAATAAATTCCAGAAAATTTATTTTCTTGAAGAATCAATAATCAATCAACCATTTGAAACCATAAAAAGCATTACA
The DNA here is from genome assembly GCA_932178445.1 of Andricus quercusramuli. Classification (NCBI taxonomy): domain Eukaryota; kingdom Metazoa; phylum Arthropoda; class Insecta; order Hymenoptera; family Cynipidae; genus Andricus; species Andricus quercusramuli. Next base: position 22,661 of record CAKNXH010059742.1, on the reverse strand, counting down.
CAAGTATTTCTATTTAAATATTGAATTATTTTAAATTCATATTTTAAAAATTTATGTAATTCAATATTGTGAAAAAAATAAATCAGCTAATAATTAATTAATCAGTTTGGAACATGGAAAGTATCAAATAATTATTTTCATAAAACATTTTAACAATTGTTACGTCATATTGTTATGAAAATCTCAATGAATTTAATAATTATTGTTGTTCAAATGAATATAACCGTGATGTGTATTTCAATGCTGAAAGATTTGCCTAAATTCTTAGGCAAAGGGAATATTTACAATAATTTAACTATTAAATTTGAAGTACCTTTTAGAATAATTTCAGGAAAAATGAAAGCATATGTACATATAATTTTGAAAATTAAATTCAGATACTCATTTCGCAACCTCAGAAACAATTGGAAATTTATGTAACTGGAATAGGGCTATTTTAAATATAAATAAACTTTTATTATTCAAATTATAGCCTATATTTAATTTCATAATCTCAAAGTGAATAATCAATTTATGTTATTTAATTAACGAATATTAAATTTTAATCTTTATAACATAAAAATCAATCAACGATATTATTTGCATTGAAACATCAAAATAATGTTCATCTTATATTATTCTAAAAATTTTAATTATTTATAATCTAACGAATTCGAGAAAAACTTAAAACACATTTACGTATAATGTTGAAGATTGAATTTAAATCATTATCTCACAACATCGCAAACATTGGGAAAATGATGAAATTGGAATAGAATTATTTTAAATATAAATAAACTTTTATTATAAAAATCATATCCATTATTCGACTACATAACGATTCCTTCTATACCACAACGTTACACAAGATGGAGGTTACCTTTTTTAATATGCAGGATTTGAACTTTTATTTCTGAAAACTTAATTTATTTATGAATTTATATTTTTTAAACACAAAATATATAATTTTGGAAATTTAATTCAGATAATCATTTAAGCAATAATCTATACTTTCATTGAAATATTGAAATAATTTTTACTTTATGTTTTTTTTTTCAAATTTGAACTCTCATTTCTGACAACTTGAATTATCAATAATCTTCTAAACACATTCCAGAAAATGTAGGTTTTAATGGAATCAGTTAATAATTAATTAATCAGTTCACAATACAAAAATGTTTTGTCATTCATCTAATCTAATCGAGTAGAGTATAGTATAGATCGGCCAAAATATAACGCGCATATCATATGACAAGGAACAACATCTGCGACCGGATTAGGAATGTAGAAAAATTACTGAAATACATTTTATTTTACGTCTTGTATTTTGAGAAAGTCAGTCATAACAACCAAAGATTTGATATCTTCAATAACAACTTACATTGAAAGTAATAGTGGGAATAAATAAATCGAAATAATTTTCGGCGATCGATAAAATGAGAAATCTAGTCGTTCAAGTCTGCTAGTTTTGATTTTAAAATATAGAGGTCACCCTATGACTTACTATAAACTAACAGAAAATCTTCCTCCATGAAATTACGAGTTTTCATCTATAGGACTGTTGGCCATCCATCTAAAATCCATCTTAGTACTTTACCTAAACTCGCATCGTTACGGGTTCCACGTTGTACTGCCCGCCAATTTAACGTTGCAAAATCATAGTCTTTAATTTGGTTCACATATGTATTCCGCGTTTCTTCCAAAATTTTGAATTTAGAATTATCGTTTATTTGTTTAGGTAAAGGCGAACGACTCAACCAATCAGCATAATTCTCACACCCGTGAATATGTTTTATGTCAAATTGATAGGCTTGTAAAAAGACCGCCCAACGCTGCATTCTCGCAGCTGCTATTTCTGGAATAGGTTTCCTAGGATTAAAAATCCATGCTAAAGCGGCATTGTTCGTTTGGAGTAAAAATTTGTAACCATACAAATATTCGAAAATTTTTTTACTCCAAACACAATCGCTAGCCCTACTTTTTCAATGTGTGCGTACTTTGTTTCGGTTGCAGTTAATGCTCTGCTCGCAAAACCTATTGGGTGATCATATCCATCTGGAAATCTATTAGCTAATACTGCCAAGATACCGTAAGGAGAAGCGTCACAAGTCAAAACAATTGGTTTGTCAGGGTCAAAATGAGCTAGACATTTATGTGATGATAAATGTTTTTTTACCTTTAAAAAATCTTGGTCATTTTGATTTGTCTAGGTAAATTTCTCTGCTTTTAATACGTTGTACAATGGTCTTAACTTGTTGGCCAGTCCTTCAACAAATCTAGCATGATGATTTATAGAGACCAAAAAACTGCAAAGCTGTGTTAAGTCTTTGGGAGGCGGCGCATCTATTAAGCTTTCTATATTTTTAGTAATACAAGAAATTCCATTTATGTCAATACGAATACCTAAATATTATATTTTTGGTTGGAGAAAAGAACACTTCTCAAATCTTAAACATAATCCTGCCTTACTTAGTCGTTTCAAAACTTCTTTTCATCTATTTAAATGCTCCGTCCTGCTTGGTGCCGTAATTAATATGTAATCAATAAAAATTGCGACACCTTCGATTCCTAATAATAGTGATGACATAATTCGTTGGAACGATCCCGGTTTCGTGGCTACTCCATATGGCATCCGAACATATTTACATAACCCCATGTGCGTGCTTATAACCACAAGAGTTTGACTTTAATCAGCCAAAGGTAGTTGCTGATAAGCTGCCGAGAGATCAAGTTTAGTACATTTCTTTCCCCCTCTACATTCATCAATTACATGTTCAATTCGTGGTAAAGGAAAATGATCTATTTTTAAACAAGGATTTAAAGTTATTTTGTAGTTTCCACATATTCTTACAGTGCCATTTGATTTTATTAATGGAACTATGGGAGTTCCTCATTTACTATATTCAATTGGTATTAATGCTTTAATGGTAACTAATCGTTTTATCTCAGCTTTTACCTTCGGCTTGATACTCAACGCTAGACGCCTAGGTGGGAAAAATTTTAGTTTTACATCTTCTTTTAATTCCAGCTTTAGTTTTCGTTTTGTGAAGGTACCCAATTTTGGCAAGAAAACTTCCGAAAATTCTTCTTTTAATCCTTTTATTTCTTTAGGAATATCTATTGGCACTGACTTAATGTCGTTGAGTTTATGCCTGTCATATTCATCAAATTTTGGTGGCCACATTTCCAATGCATTTAATCAGTTTCGCCCCAAAATTGGGTTTCCTCCCTCCTTGACAACATATAGCCAAACTGATATTGAAGTATTTTTACGCTTGAATGTAACACTAAATTTCCCTGAAGTGACTAAAAGATTATTTGCATATGTGTGTAACCCAACATTTGCTTTAACTAACGGTTCCCATTTAAACATATTTTGATAATCTTCAAATGATATAACAGATACAGCTGCTCCTGTATCTATTTCCATTTTAATAGGTATATTATTTACTTCTATTTCCTCATAAACTGAGTCTACGCATTCAGATTTGACCGACGGCTTTTTCACTCCATCTTGTATCATAAAGCATTTATATTGTATTTTAAATAAATCATATTATAAACGATCTTCCTCTGATTCTTAATCTGCTTCTAAAGTTTAATTTTCATTTTCCTCGGCCAAATCTGAAGTGCTTACTGACTTAATTGGTGTATTGGAATGCCGAGGGCACATTCGGAAAATATGTCCTTTCTTTCCACAATCACTACAATATTTTTCACGTAATGAACATTGGAACCTTATGTGGTTAGATTTACCGCAACAATAACATTGAGGGTCTGGATCATGTATTCGTTATTGTTCTGTCCTTGGTTTTGTTTCTTGATTTCTTCTTATCGCTCTTCTGTCTTGAACTGCTTGATTTCTCCACTGCCGTTGATTTGTGCTGATAAGATTGATATTTTTCTCGTCTGTCTGAATTTTTTGTTTGCAATTCGGCTAATCCAACGGTTCTTCCAATATCCAAAAATTCAATCAATGTTTTACTGGAATTTTTTAACAACTCATATCGCATTAATTTTCCATTAACGCCAGAAATGAGTTTGTGTTTTAACTGCATTTCCAGATCAGCTGCTGTAAATTTATATTTCCTTGCCTTCGCTCGAAATGCCTTCACCAAATCGTCAATCGATTCAGTACCTGTCTGTTTCCTTCCTCGAAACTCGAATCGAGCAATGTGATTGTTCATTCTAGGTATATATGGATCGCCTAGTTTTGTTATTAATTATTAACATGTTTTTTCTATTGGTTTTGCGAGTTGCGTATGTATTAACAACTCTTCAAACACTTCCGATGATAAAATTGTTATTAATATAGCAGTTCTTAGATCGCTTTTGACACTACTCAAGAGGATAAATGCATTCAACTGTTCTCGGTAGGCTTCCCAATTTTCTCCTTCTTTATATTGAGGCAGTTGACTAATATTTGAAGACATCTTTGGAGGTGAGAAATCTCCTGCTTCACTTTTGACTTCGTGTTTTACATTCTCATCTAGAGAAGGTATTAGATTTGTGTAGGATGTGTAGTTTTTGCTTTATTCGCAACAATATCATTAACAGTGAAAAAATCAGCCCAATAAGTGGGCACATTCTCATCAAATCGTTGCCTATTTCATTCCTTTTTCATCTCGTGTGTGTTTTTCCACAATATTTCATTGTTTTCATGTTCTCAATACTATTTCTAACGCTTAAAACAATAAAATAATCATCAATATTGCTCCTGATACTTGACAATTAGTATTTTTACATTCCCATCTAGAGAAGGTATTAGATTTGTGAAAAATTTGACCCCCCCCCCCCCCCGGGTTTTGTCAAATGTCCACGTTTTGAGACCCCCTGAACCGAAAAAACAGGTTTTTACGAATGTGTATGTCTGCCTGTCTGTCTGTCTGTCTGTATGTAGATTTTTAGTTTGTGAGCACGATAACTTTCGAAAGAATTGTTCGATTCGATTGTCCTATGGTATGCTCTTTTAGTCTTCTAAACTAAAGGTCGAGTTCGCTAGCCAGCCATTTTGGATAAAAATTCAGAAAGTGAGAGCATTTTGAAAATTTTTGAGACCATTTTTTTCAAAATTTGAAAATTATATGTACGTCTGTTCATAGTACTCAGAAATTCACATAATTTATTCTCATGACATTTTTCGATAAAATGAAAATTTTCAGAGTTACAGCATTTACAAAATACAAAAAAAGAAACGAAAATTAACATTTTCAGCCAAAAAACGCACGATACGAAAAAACGGCATGATAAGAAAAGTGTTTTTTTTTGCACGCCCGACAAGAATATCGTAACGACATTTTGAATTTTCTTGAAAAATCGATAATTGAAATTTTTATTGCTCCAAAAATATTAAAAAATCCCAAAATTCAATTTTACGGCGAAAATATGCAAGATACGACAAATGACGATGCAACAAAATTTCTGCGTAAAAAAAAAGATCTACAAATCTGTTATTGGTCAATTTTTTATAGGATGTGTAGTTTTTGCTTTATTCGTAAAAAAGTTCATTAATAGTGAAAAAATCAGCCCGATAAGTGGGAACATTCTCATCAAAACGTTGCCTATTTCATTTCTTTTTTGTCTTGTGTGTGTTTTTCCACAATATTTCATTGTTTTTATGTTCTCAAAACTATTTCTAACAATTAGAACAATAAAATAATCGTCAATATTGCTCATGATACTTGAAAATTAGTATTTTTACATTCTCATCTAGTGAAGGTATTAGATTTGTGTAAAATTTGACCCCCGCCGGTTTTTGTCAAATGTCCACGTTTTGAGAGCCCCTGATCCCAAAAAACAGGTTTTTACGAATGTGTCTGTCTGTCCGCCTGTCTGTCTGTCTGTAGATTTTTAGTTTGTTAGCACAATAACTTTCGAAAGCATTGATCGATTCGATTGTCCTTTGGTATACTCTTTCAGTCTTCTAAACTAAAGGTCAAGTTCGTTAGCCAGCCATTTTGGATGAAAATTCAGAAAGTGAGAGCATTTTGAAAATTTTTTGGACCAATTTTTTTTTAAATTTGAAAATTATATGTGCGTCTGTTCATAGTACTCGGGAATTCACACAATTTAATCTCATGACATTTTTTAATAAAATGAAAATTTTCAGAGTTACAGCATTTACAATGTACAAAAACAGAAACGAAAATTAACATTTTCAGCCAAACAAAGCACGATACGAAAAAACGTCAGGATAAGAAAAGTGTTTCTTTTTGCACGCCCTACAAGAATGTCGTAACGATATTTCGAATTTTTTTGAAAAATCGATAATTGACATTTTTATTGCACAAAAAATAATCATAAATTCAATTTTACGGCAAAAATATGCAAGAAACGACAAATGACGATCCATCAAAATTTCTGCGTAAAAAAAAGATCTACAAATTTGTTATTGGTCAACTTCTGATAGGATGTGTAGTTTTTGCTTTATTCGTAGAAAAGATCATTAACAGTGAAAAAATCAGCCCGATAAATGGGCACATTCTCATCAAAACGGTACCTATTTCATTTCTTTTT
>CAKNXH010059742.1:0-16156 GCA_932178445.1 Andricus quercusramuli | reverse complement strand
ATATGTGCGTCCGTTCATAGTACTTGGAAATTCACACAATTTATTATAATGACATTTTTCGATAAAATGAAAATTTTCAGAGTTAAAGCATGTACAAACTACAAAAAGAAACGAAAATTAACATTTTCAGCCAAACAACGCACGATACGAAAAAACGTCAGGGCAAGAAAAGTGTTTCTTTTTGCACGCCCTAGCAAGAATATCGTAACGACATTTTGAATTTTCTTGAAAAATCGATAATTTACATTTTTATTGCACAAAAAATAATCAAAAATCCAAAAATTTAATTTCACGGCAAAAATATGCAAGATACGACAAATGACGATGAAACAAAATTTCTGCGTAAAAAAAAGATCTACAAATTTTTTGTCGGTCAATTTTTGACAGGATGTGTAGTTTTTGCTTTATTCGTAAAAAAGGTCATTAACAGTGAAAAAATCAGCCCAATATTATTATATTATTTTTACATTCTCATCTAGTGAAGGTATTAGATTTGTGTAAAATTTGACCCCCCCGGTTTTCGTCAAATGTCCACGTTTTGATATCCCCTGAACCCAAAAAACAGGTTTTTACGAATGTGTCCGTCTATCTGTCCGTCTGTCTGTCTGTAGATTTTTAGTTTGTTAGCACGATAACTTTCAAAAGAATTGATCGGTTCGATTGTCCTTTGGTATGCTCTTTTAGTCTCCTAAACTAAAGCTCGATTATGTATTCACCTCGCGCTACGCGCTCGGAAGTGTTTACATCACGCTTTACGCTCGGTTCCTATAGATTTTTGAACTTCGTGTTCGATTTCGATGAAAAGAAAAAGTTTATTTGCAAACATTATAAAATTATCAAAACCTCTACATATGAAGTGATTGTTAAATTTGTTTTTATTTTCGACTGAAAATGAACTTTATCTACTTAAGGTTCTATCGACCTTAAGGAACACATTCTCATCCAGACACTCGCGCTTCGCGCTCGATTTTTGATTTGAAAATCATTTGAAACTTGCGTTCCACGCTCGGTTCTGTGCACCGTATGATATAAACAAAAAAGTTTGAGTGCACTTACGACAAAAATCTATTACAAGTTTGTAAATCTTTTTTAAATGCACAATTATTGTTCATTCACCTGTTTTCGTACCTTGCATTGTTTTCCCAAAAATTTGATTTTTTTACTGTCAATGTTATTTTCACGAATAAAAGAAAAACTACGCATCCTATCGAAACATGATTCGTAACAAATTTGTAGCCCTCCTTTGGATAAAAAATGTGATGTATCTCATTTTTTTTGTAGCTTGTGTTATTCGTCTAAAAATTTAATTTTTCTATTTTCGATACAGTTTTTTACGAATAAAACAAAAACTACGCTTCATATCAAAAAGTGAATAACAACAAATTTGTAGATCTTTTTCAGGTGCACAATTTTTTCTGATTCGTCTTTTATCGTATCTCACATAGTTTGACAGCAAAATGGAATTTTTTTTAAGTTATTTTTTTGTGCGATCAAAATTTGAATTTTGGATTTTTCGAAAAATTCAAAAAGTTGTTATGAAAATATTGTAGGGTGTTCAAAAAGAAATGTTTTTCTCCTCCTGACTTTTTTTCATATCGTGCGTTTTTCGGGTTAAAATGTTCATTTTCGTTTGTTTTATGCAATTTTGAAAATGCTATACCTCTGGTAATTTTCTTTTTATTCAGAAAAGTCATTGAGATAAATTTTTTGAGTTTTTGAGTACTATAAATAGCCGTACATAAAATTTTTGAATTAAAAAAAAAAATTGTCTCAAAAATTTTCAAAATGCTCTAATTTTTTGAATTCTGATGCAAATTAGCTGGTTAACGAACTTGTTCTTTCTTTTTAGGCCTCAAAGAAGTGTGCTAAAGCACAATCCAATCTGATTATTTTTTCGAAAGTTATCGCGCCTACAGACTACAGACAGACTACAGACTACAGACTACAGACACCTTCGTGAAACTCGTTTTTTCTGACTCAGAGGGCCTCAAAACGTGGAGATTTGATGAAAACCGACCAAGTCAAATTTTACATAAAACCAATACCTTCTCATTACAATGAGAATGTAATAAATTGACAATTAAAGAAAGTGTCGGTAAGTTAGGAATCCGGTCACGTGTCCCACTCGTCACATGGACTTAATGACAACAATTTTCCAACGAAAAAAATTCAAAACAGTAAATGGTTTACAGGTCCCTCATTGCATTTTTGTATTTGTTTATTGACTTTATCGTTTTTATGTTCTAAATGTTGTGAAGATTAGTGTATCAAATTTTGTTATATTCAAAATTACCCCCTATTATATTAATAGAATTATAAATGATTCAATGACAGTCTTTTAATTCATTTTGAAGGAATATAATCATTTTTTCTTCATTTTTCTGTAATAATTATATTTTTTCATTTACTTATTGTATTTTGTAATTAGAACACCGTTTTTCAAATTATCATATAAAAATGTGAAACAAGTAAGACAAAATCATTCTTTTCTGCAAAAATGAATTCAAAATATACAAAACAATTGTAGATGCAGTAGATCCATAACTGTTTTTCCTTTCTTCGACCGTTTTAATTTTCAAGAAGTATTTCAGCTGATTTCAGCAAATATGTTCGGTCTTACGGTCAATTATAAAGTCAAAAAATAAAATCATCCGAAATAACATGTATAAAACATTTATTTCTTTAGAAATTCTCAACGTTTCGACCAACACTGCGGGTCTTTTTCAAGAGTCGATACACTTATCTATAATTTAATAAACTAATATAATATTTATGAGCGTAAAGGTCGCATAATTAGTGTCGTAAAAGGGATATTGGTTTTAACAAAAATTAAAAATTAAAAATTAAGACATACCTGAGTCATAGAGTAATGTAATATTTTATATAACTAAATCGTCATTAAAAAATGTTCAAAAAGAATAAAAATAATAGAAATTTCTTCTAATTGAAGCCTCAAGAATATTGGAGAGGCTCCAATAATTTTTGAAAGTGTCACATAATTGCAGGGACTGGGAGCGAAATACTGGGTGAGCGCTCCAAGCGTTCCTGACGCACTCCTCGCCTGTTCATATTTTCCCAGTCTTAGGAACTTAAGGGCCCTAGAAATCGAGTGTAAACCGTAGATAATGGATTCAGGCCAAACGGCGGAGCCATTTTGTCTGATTTTTTGTGTAAAGCCCGCTGCACACGGTGCTTTTTTTCTTGCTGGATTGCTTGCTTGGAGCTGTGATGGCTACTGAGCAGGCTGCCTTGCAGGAAAATGACGTCACTGCTGGCTCCCGTGATGGGAGCCGTGCTTGATTTCCTTGATAGAACGCGTGCTATTTTCCCTGCTGGTTTTCACGCTGGCTGAAGCAAGAAGCCAATCAGAAGCGGAGAAAAGCGGTCGACTGCTACAGTCCAACATGGCGTCATTGTGTTCTTGTGCATAGAGTGTTTACAACCTAAAATGGGACCAAAACAACAAGATCCGACCAAAAAATGGTCTAATGAGCAAATATTGGCTTTAATCGATGCGTACAAAGAGGAGGTATGTTTGTATGCTGTAAACACGCCAAATTATCATAACAAACATATGCGTAGTGAGGCGATAAGAAGAGTGGGCAACACTGTTCGCATTTTGCGACCTGATACAAGCGACAAAGAATGCTCAACCAAATTCCATACAATTCGTACCCAGTACAATATTGAGCATAGTAAAGTTAAAGCTTCTATAAAAAGTGGAACTGGAACTGAAGATGTAAGTATGTCAACATGATATCAAAAATAACCTCAATATGCCTGAAAATCAGCGTACTAAACTTTGCAGTGTCTTCATAATAGCCTAATGATTTTTTATGCTTCTGCCTTCAGGTTTACAAGCCTAGCCTCTGGTATTATGACCATTTATCGTTTCTGGAGCCCTTTTTCATCCCAAGGAAAAGCAGGAACTCTGCGGAACCTTTCTCAGGAGCTGAGGTACGCACTGTTTTGGTAAAGAGTCACTGATGCTCCTCAAATTGTTGAAGTTGCTGTAGACCGCTTGTTTTCCAGATTGCATATTAGGGGCTTTTGCAAGTTTTTATTTTTTTACATTATTTTCCTTCTTTATTAGATTTTTTTATTTCTAATGAAATGATTATGCGGTGCAGCCAAAAAAAATTGTTGATTATTAAGTTATCATTGAAATGAATTAACAGGGTAGCGACTTGACCGAGAATGACCGGGAACTTAATTGAATTTCATTCTTAAACTTACTTCTGATCGCACACAAATTCAAGTTTTCATTATTTTAATAATTTTGGTCAATTTAGAAAAAGTCGCAGATTTTTCAAATTATCCCAGTTTACTTTACTTAAATCATAATTTATTATTGAATTTTTATTATTTTCCATTATAAAAGAAAAATCTTTTGCAATTTTCTGCTTTGTGAGATTTTTTTCACTGACTTAAGTTTGATAATCGAATCGATGATATTTCAAACATATACATTGACAATCATTATTTCAAAAAATAGATTTATCACATTTTATTCGCTTGTTTTTCATTTATCTTGACTTGAAACTGGGAATTTGAGGAAATAGTTATCGTTTTCATTGTAGGACAGGAAGTTTCCGTAAAGAAATATAAATTCATTTCGAACAGGGAATTATTGATATGGAACTGTATTTTTTCAAAAGAATTATAATTCAGATTTAGATGGAAGGAATTTAGAAAAATCCCTATTTCATGTCAGAATTTGTTACAATTTGAAAGTTCGCTCTTCCAAATTTTAGATAAAAAAGTACTTCAAGTAGTTTTCAGAGTAGCAGTAGCATTCTAAACAAGACATATCGCTGAATTATAATAGTATTTCTTTTTACGTTGGTCGTTGCGAATCCATCTTTCTTTAGTTAAAAATTCAACTATAAGGTTAAAACTTAAATCTTTTGTTATAAACATTTTTCTTTGGTTGAAGATCCATTTTAATTTAGAATTCATCTTTGGTTGAACATGTAACTACTTTGTTGAAAATCAATTTTCTAACTAAAAATGTAACTATCGTAGTAGAAGATTCAACTATTTTGCTGAACATCTGTTTTTTTTTTAGTTCATAGATTTTCAACAGAAAATTCAACCATTCTTCTTTTTTGTTGAAAATGTATATTTCTTTCAGGAAAATCCAACTATTTTGTTGAAAATTGATATTTTTTTATTTAGAAATTAAACTAGTTTTTGAAAATGTATGTATTTTGTGAAAAATTCGCCTTTCTTGTAGAAAATTAATCTCTGTGGTTGAAAATTCATCTTTTTTGGATAAAATGTAACTATTTCAGTTCGAGATTTATTATTTTAGTTGAAAATTTGTCAGCTATGTTGAAAATTGAAATATTCTCATGAAAATCCGTTTCTTTTGCTGAAAACTAATTTTTTCAACTACAAGTTACACTATTCCTTTAGTTCTTAAAAACTGATATTTTTTAATGGAAAATTCAAGTATTTGTTTCAAAATTAATTTATCTTGCAATTTTTTGATCTGTTCTTTCAAAGGATGTTTAGAATGAACGTCATGAAAAACATGACAGGAAAAAAATGGGGAATGGCCCTGAATTTGAAATCGTCCGCCGTTTTTAACTTTGATACATTTTTCTGTAGGACTTTCGGAGCTCTCAAATCATGACCAGCGAAGGTTTCTCAGAAGATGGTAGACTGAATGTTTTTTATGACGAGAATGTTGAGGAAGAAAATACCGTTCCTGATACTTCTATAACGGAAGTCCAATTATCACCTGAAACATTCAGCGAATCTACTTCCTCACCTTTGCCGATAAATGCAAGTACATCAGCTAGTCTTGCATCCACCTCAAGTCTTGTTCGCCCATCCCCTTCTCGAAGCCCTGCAAATATTCGTTCGTCCTCTTCTGAGAGCCCTGTACTTTCTGTCTCATCAGCTGTGGGTGCTTCTCGACCTCAAAAACGCAAGGCAAGTAGCAGTGTAGATTATAGTGGAGCTATTGCTGCACTAGCTGAGTCCATTCGCCAGCCCATAGTTGTAGCAAACCCATCTCCTAGTACCAGCTTCGTTACAGCAACGTCCAAGTCAGTTGACGATGGACTCAATGGGTTTTTAAGTTTTTTGGGCTCAATTATACAACGAATTGATAATGAAGAGTTGCGACTGGACGTAATGAAGACATTGATGGAAACTGCAATCAACGCACGCACGGTAGATATAGAGAGAAGTCGCCGGTCTTAATTTTCATTTTAGTTTATTATACGTTATTATAGTTTATTATTACGTGTAATCTTACATTAAATATTCAATATTACTCTTATGTAGCATTATAATTAGTTCATAATATTTGTATAAATGACGGCCATACTCTAGCTTTATTTATACTCTAGCTTTATTTATACTCTAGCTTCATTATTTTATTAATTAAAATTATAGTATTTTTTTAACACTATGCTAAAAAACCTTTTTTTTGTATTTCTACATTAAGCTTCATTTATAATGTCATAAGGATACAATTATTGGTTGGAAATAATAAAATTTACCTCAAATATTACGTTTATATGAAAGTTTCCTTTATTTTCAAATTATTCAAACCTTACACCTTTGTTTTATAAATAGTTAATGCATACATTGCATTTAAGCCTACATTTTTTCTATACAATGCCATACAATGCTTTTAGTTTGTTTTTTCTTACAATTTTTGTATTGACAATCATCAACCCATGTAATAAAAAGATGATGCAAAAAACTTCAGCAGAGCTAATGAAAAAGTAGAGTTTCAAAAATTACCTTTCGCGACTGCATCATATTGCCAGGTTACGGTACCGCAAGTATTGAAATAATCATTGAAATTATCACGCACTTCCATTGCTGAGGAAGTGGAACGATTTCCTCCCTGATCAGATACACCAGCAAGCCCTGAATCTAGAATATCAGGATTTTCCCCTCTGCACTGAGCTGGAATATACCAGTAACACTTTTTGGATAAAAGAAAATTGTGGAGCAGAACACAAGTGTACGTTATAACCTCAACTTTCTCTACAGACAATGGAATAGGATTCAATAGTATTCGAAATCTATTTGCAAGTATTCCAAATGCATTTTCAACTGTTCGCCTAGCCCGACTCAACCTATAATTGAAAATCCTTTTTTCTAGAGTCAAACCACGTTCTGGGTAGGGTTTCATTACATTTTGTTTAAGAGAAAAGGCGTCATCGCTTACAATTACATAGGGCAATGTGACAGAATAATCAGGTAGGCAGCTAGGCTCCGGTAAATTCAAAGAATTAGACTCTAATTTTCTTCCTAGTGGACTATCCCGGAAAACTGCAGAGTCATGCATTCGTCCATTGCGACCAATGTCAACAAATATAAACTTGTATTCAGCATCCACTAGAGCTAGTAACACAATACTATCTCTCCCTTTATAATTGCGATATATTGATCCATCCTTACGTGGAGGTCGAAAAACAATGTGCTTGCCATCCATGGAACCAACACAGTGTGGAAACTGCCAAATTCTTTCAAAATGAACAGCAATTTCTTTCCACTGTTCAGGTGTTGTCGGGAAACGAATGATTCTTTCCTGAAGAACTTTGATGATTGCCAAACATGTAGAAAACACAATTTGAGACAATGTGTTTGGAGCAATTCTAGTTGCAAATGATAAGTCTTGAAAAGTGTTTCCACTTGCAAGAAATCTCAGAGTCGCGCTGAGTCTATCTCTGGGTGAAATTGCTTCTCTCATAACGGTGTCCTGCTTTTTTATATATGGGGATACAAGTTGTAAAAGTTCATTCAGAACATCTTCTGACATCCGAGTGTAGTTTTTAAATGCAATGGGATCTTCCGGGCTGCGAGGAAAACAATCCGTAATGAGGACACATTTTAAATAGCTAGTGAAACCAAAAAATATTGTAGGTTATGTACCTTAATTCTTCGAACAACATGGTCAAAATACCTTTTCCCATGTTTCTCCGTTGCAGCCAAGACCGACTCCATAATTTGCGTTTCCGCCTTTCTTCATTTTTTTGTTTTAAATCATCAATTGCTAGAAAAGCAGCAATAGCTGCCTGTCTTCGAAGAATCGCTGCCTGTATAACCGCGTCCATTTTGACAAGTGCCCGCTCGCAAGCAGCAGAGCTAGCATGGGACCGAGCAGAGTAGCACGCACCGTTTGAAGCGGAGCCTGCAGCACAGCCTGCCTAGCTTCACGCGGCTCTGCCTGCAGAGCACCCAGCAGCACAATCAAGCAAGCAATCCAGCAAGGAAAAAAGCACCGTGTGCAGCGGGCTTTATGGAGAGCCCTGGTGTACAGGAACATGTACGGGATCTTCCGAGGTTCTTGTAGAGGAATTTTCAGTTAAAAACACAGTCTTTTGCATTCGAAAGACCTTCGTAGTGGCATTTTCCTTCACACACTTTTTTTTTGAGGTGCATCTATTTTCAAAATTGAACAGTAGACAGTCATCACGTTTTCATCTCATCTTCTTTGATATTGCGGTTCCATTACCAAATACCTGAGATACTATATACTGGAAGCATTGTCCCGCCTTATCTAGTGCTTTTACGAATTAATTGTTTCATGAGACCCAACTTAATATGGAGAGGTAAAAGGAGGTCTTTTAATGGCTCCACTAATGGGTCTGTGATGAAGTTTTCGGATCCTCGTTCCAGCGAAATTATTTTTGACCAACAATTTTTTTTGTATAATGTTTACCACGATCCCGGCTGTCCCGTAAACACAAAAAGCAAGGATACTTCGTATTTCTTGATTGATATCCCAGAAGCATTGAAAGATCTTTGAAATCTCCACAAATTCGCCATTTATGTTGTTCGTACTAAATTTTGTCGATGCCATACGATACTGGCCTACAATTGGCTGCTTACAAAATTTTGTTTCGAGGTTATGTTCCGGACTTTTTAGTTATATCACTGATCTGACTTCATTTTTGATTTCAGCTGCTTAAAATCCATAATGATACCAAATTTTTCCATCGTATACTCGAAAACAACGTTTTTTGAGATTATATCTAAAACTAGTTGGGTAAGGTGCTATTTTGCCCTCACATTCGGATTCAACGCTTTAAAATACATAGGGATACAATGGTCTCCGAAAAAGTACATGACCCTTCATTTTATGTGTGTGCCTGTTTAACTGATAGCCAGGTTACCTTATCCGTGGCACGGTTCCGATGATACATGAGTTCAACCCAAAGGTGCGAACACCAAGAATGTTTCTCTTGATTTTGAGTATGGGATGTCTGACAACTATTTTTCGATAAAAAACAAAATATTCTCTGAGCAATTTTTGAAATTATTATTAAAATTCATAATAGGCATTGGTATTGAAGCAAATGTAGTTGCATTGTTTTCTTTTTATAATTAAAAAAGTGCTCATCCTATGAAAAACTAATTTGTTATTAGAAATGTTATTGCAACTTGTGTCGTTTTTCCATATGTTTCGTTTTTTTGTTTTTAATGTTATTTTTTACGATTTATATAAAAAATACGCATCCTAGCGTAAAGTGGTTATAAGAAAATGTTTATAATAAAAGTAACGAACTTGACCTTAAGTTTAGGACACTTAAAAAGTATACCAAAGGC
Organism: Andricus quercusramuli; assembly: GCA_932178445.1. NCBI lineage: Eukaryota > Metazoa > Arthropoda > Insecta > Hymenoptera > Cynipidae > Andricus > Andricus quercusramuli. The sequence goes on along the minus strand of CAKNXH010059742.1, from coordinate 6,577 downwards.
CAATCCGATCTGTTAATTCTTTCGGAAGTTATATTGGTAACAAAATCAAAATTTACAAACACACGTATACACAGATAGACACATTCGCAAAAAAACCTGTTTTTCGGGTTCAGAAGGTCTAAAAGACGTGGACATTTGACAGAAACGGGAGGGGGTGGGGGGTCGGATTTTACATGAATCTAATACTTTCTCTGATGATAATGTAAAAGTTAATTTCATTTAATTGCACGTACTGCAATTAAAAGAGGCTAATATTATGTTCTAAATAATTGTCCGGATATATGCGTACCGGAGGATTTACAAATATAATCATTACTTTTCATTGAGCACGTCACAATATTCTAAAATTGGGTTTTTTAAAGTCAAACTTTTTTTGTCAACATAATTCGAAGTTAATGCAAGGATATAAAAGATTTCATGGTTCAAGATGAATCGATTGACCTATAATAATGATACATTTTAGTGAAAAGTGAGGAAGTTATGGTCATTCATGATGTTTAAAATATCGGTTCTTTATAGTTAAACTTTTTCATTAACATAATTCAAAATACCACTGCGAAATACTATGGGTGTATTCACTATGGGTGTAATCATTTCTGCTTATTCCAGCAGCACTTTGGTTCCTCATACAGGTATCCTATTTAATAAATCTCCTCCTGAAAAAATCTCGAAATCTCTCGAAATCTATCAAAATATCTCGAAATCTATCGAAATCTATCGGAATATCTCGAAAACCTTTAATGATAATTCCTTTTAATGTTATTTGCGCTCTACAAGGAACGTATAAACGTTATCGAAATATCCATACATTTTATCCTTAATATAAAATCTCTAAACGATATTGTTGATTTTGATAGTGACGATTATATCATTTTTGCCTGCTACGCACGAGGCATCAGTCTGTTAGAAAGTGATGGAACGTGTCATGATTTTTCGTTCTTCAGTTGAAGTCATTGATCCCAAGAGAGCTGCGTTGATCTGCGCTTGCTTGGATTATAGTGACGTTCATTGGCTACAGTTGGCATCTGCATTTGTTTTTTAAACACGTACACGAACTAGAGCCAATGAGTGCCATACAGTCGAAGCATGCGCATGTCTTTCGGGATCGCTGTTGAAAATAGTAATTTAGTAATGTGATCCGCTATACAATATGATGAATGATGAAAGAAATAAAGTTTGGTGAGAATGGTGAGAAAGGAGAATAGCATAGGATCATGGCGTGTTTCTGTTACTGTGTTAAATGGAGACGGAGATAGAAAGAGATTGGATCAGTGTTGCCAAGTCTTGCACTGTACAGTCTGTCAAAGACGAAATACGTGAAATGAACCATAACCTCAACTGTTATGGTAGTCTGTTTTTAAACTTTCTACGCAAAAACAAGAAATTGTCGAATTAATCATTTTTACGCTCGATAACTGTGATTTCTATTATAATTTAATCATAGTTATAATATTAAATACCATTTGTGAAACTCGTGTACGTTTCGGGTCTACATTACATATAGGATTAAAATCTCCATTTCCTTATAGTGAAGTATTCGAATAATTATTTTTTTCGGTTTGAATAGAAAAATGTCAGAGATCTGTGTATGTGTACCGATCATACATTTTATAATTTAAATGGATGTTCAAATTAAGCATTTTTACGCTCTTAAGAGACACTCCTATTTTTAAAAAAACTCACTGATACTTAAAGGAATTGATTTTGATACACGAAAAAAATAAGTTGTCGAAACTTCACTTGAATAGTCAACCTTTTTTTGTGGGGGGGGGGGGGAAGAAAATTCTTTTTAAAAAATGAATTTTTGATTACTTGATGTCGAACCATATCTAATATCGTCTAGAAAGTAGATCTCAAAAATTTTCGTCGTACGATTTCAGCAATTTCGAGTTATCAAGCTTCAAGCCAACTCAAGTTTTCGAGTTTTTTTAACATTCTGGCCCTACTAGCAGTACTTTCAAAACTGATTACAATCGCTTTTTTGCATGCGATGATTTTAAATTGACTTATGTTCATTTGAAAAAGCTGTGAATTAAAATGAAATTCCTCTTCGTTCGCCTTAAATCACCCAAAATCTCTCATAATTCACCAAGAAATAATTGCAATCACTCACAATTCACCGTGCAATGACTGCAATCTCTCGGGATTCACAGTTAAATCACTACAATCACTCGCAATTTACCGCGAAATAACTGCAATCACACGGATTTCACCATTTAATCACTGCAGTCACTCATAATTGACTCGAAAGTCACTGGAAACCACTGCATTCACGTGCAACCACTTGCAAATACTTGCAATCACTCACAATCACTTGCAATCACTCACAATCACTCGAAATCACTGGCAACAACTTGCAATCACTTGCAATCATGCAATCGGTGTACACAAAAATTCGAAGTTATGTACCCCTCGGTTCGATAGGTGTTAGGTAGTTCGAATCCCGCCGCAAAATTTCTTTCGATTTTTCATAGGTTCGTGTGTATCTGTAAAAATAAATATAACTTAAGCGTGAGTCTATGTGAATAACAATATAGTAAATTTAATCGCGAAATATATTTTTTTTTAACTAGGCTGTACTGTTTTCTAAAAACTCGTTAGGAGTCATCGAAAGTTTCATTGACTGGCTTCGAAGCATTAGTGTATCAGTGTTTCAGGAACTCTATTCCTCTGGTCTTCACATTTTTATTGAAATTATTTTGTACTTTCGACAACTCTTTCTACTTTTTAAACATTTATCAATCAAGGTTTGTAAGAGGATTCTTCCAATTTATGACATACGTTTAACCCTATCCTAGAGTGGTTGACTCAGTCATTCAAAATTTCAACAACTAATTTTTTCCGTGTAATTTGAAGAGATTTCAAAGAATTCAGTATAACAATATAGGGTATTTCTTATAATCCAAGTAATTTTCAAGAATTTCAAATAATTGTAAGGAATTTCAAAAGATTTCGAAGAATTTGAAATATTTTGAGATATTATGAAAGATTTTAAGGAGTTGTCAACTGATTTCAAAAGACTTCAATTTGATATATATTGTAGGAAAATATTCGAAAGAATTTCAGAAGATTCCAAGGAATTTGTTATTTATTGTAATAATTTGAAGGAACTTTAAAGGACTGGGCATATTTTAGGGCATTTGAAAAGAATCCAAGGTATTTGAAATGCTAAAAGATTTTAAAGGGTTTGAAATATTTTAGAATATTTTAACAGATGTCAAGGAATTTACAACTGATTTCAGTAATTTAATTGATTTAAAAGGATTTGAAATATTTTTGAGTATCCTAAAAGATGACAATCTATTTTCAGAAGCTTTAAAATGTTTCGAGTAATTTCAAAATATTTAAACTAAATCTTTAGAAAATTTCAAAAGATTGCAAGGAATTTTCAAGTGTTCTAAAAAGTTTAAAGTGATTTAAAAGAACTTGAAATATCTTAGGGAAGTTCGCAGGCATTTGTTTCAACAATTTCGAAGGATTTTAACAGATTATGAGAGTTATAGATCATTTCAAAAGAATGAAAGGCATTTTCAAAAGACTTACATAATTTATGGAAGTTTGAAAAATTGTTAGAGGATTTGAAAACTTTTAGAGTAATTTAAAATATTCCAAGGAATTTTCTATTTATTTCAGTAATCTAATTGATTTCAGAAAATTTGATATATTTTAGAGTATTAAACAAAATTTCACAGCATTTTCGAAAGTTTTACAACATTTTAAGGAAAAAAAATAATTGTAAGGGTTTGAAAACTTTTAAAGTATTTTTAAAGATTATAAGGAATTTTCAGTTGGTTCCAGTAATTTACTTGATGAGAGGTGATTTTAAAAGATTCTGAGTCATTTTCGAAAGCTTCAAAAAGTTTCAAGTGAGTTCAAAGATTTCAAAGAACTGGAAAGATTTTAGGGAATGTTCAAAGATTCGAAGGAATTTTGTATTTATTTCAATAATTTGAAGAAATTTCAAAGGATTGGAAATATTGTAGGGTTTTTTGGAAAAAATCTAAGGCATTTTCAAGAGATTTAAATAACTTCAATAGATTTCGAAAGATTTTGAAGGATTTGCAATGTTTTAGGGTATTTTAACAGATTCTAAGGAATTTTCCATTGATTTCAGTAATTTAATTGGATTTCATAGGATTTGAAGAATATCAAGTAATTTTAAAAGATGTCAACTGATTATATATTTTAGGAAAATATTTAAGAGAATTTCAAAAGATTCCAAAGAATGTTTTGTTATTTCAATCATTTCAAGAAATTGTAAGGGACTAGGCATATTACAGTGTATTTTTAAAAGAATACAAGACATTTTGAAGAGATGTCAATAATTTCAAGGAATTTAAACAGATTTTAAAGGGCTTCAAATATTTAAGGGAATTTTCAAAGATTTCAAGGATTTTTGTATTTATTTCAATAATTTGAAGGAATTTTTAAAGATTAGAAATATTTCAGGGCATTTCAAAAGAATCCAATGTATTTTCAAGAGATGTCAACAATTCGAAGGAATTTCGACAAAATTAAAGGATTTGCAATCTCTTAGAGTTTTATTTAAGATTCCAAGAATTTCATTTGATTTCAGTAATTTAATTGATTTCAGAGGATTTGGAACATTCTGGAGTAATTTAAAAGATTCTAAGGCATTTTCGAAAGCTTTAAAATGTCTTTAGTGATTTTGAAAGTTTTAAAGGCCTTGAAATATTTTGGGGAATTTCTAATGACTCCAATGAATTTTTTTTATTTGAATAATTTGAAGGAATTTCGAAGGATTTGAAATATTTTAGACTGTTTTTAGAAATTTTCATTTGATTTTAAAGAGATGCACAACATTTCAAGAATCCAAGGACTTTCCAATTGATTGCAGAGGATTTTTAATATTTTAGAGTATTTTAAAATATTTCAAGGCATTCAAAACAAAATTTTTCTAGTTTCAAGGAATTTAAAAAAAGTTTCAAGGATTTAAAAATCTTTAGCTTATTCTAAACGATTTCAAGGAGTTTTCAATTAACTTCAATAATTCAATTCATTTCAGGGGATTGGAAATATTTTTGAGTATTCTAGAAGAATCCAATTGTAAAGGATTTGAGAACTTCTAGAGTATTTTAAATGATGCCAAAACATTCTCGAAAGCCTAAAAGAGTTGCAAGTGATTTTTGAAGAATCGAAGGATTTTTTTATTTCAATAATTTGAAAGAATTTAAAAATAATGGAAATATTTTAGGGTGTTTTTAAAAATTGCAAGGGATCATGAAAAGCTTTAAAAAATTCAAGGAATTCCAAAATATTTTCGAAGATTTCAAACATTTTAGGGTATTTTGCAAGATCTTGAGAATTTTGTAATTGATTTCAGTAATTTAATATTAATCATAGGATTTGAATTATTTTATGGTATTTAAAAAAATTCTAAGGCATTTTCGAGGGCTTTAAAATATTTCAATTGATTTTAAAAGATTTAAAAGTATTTGAAAACTCTAAGAATATTTAAAAAGATTATAATGAGTATTTAATTGATTTCAGAGGATTTTAAATATTTTAAAGTATTCAAAAAGATTCGAAAGCATTTTCAAGAGATTTGAAAAAATTTGCATGGGGTATTTTATCAAAGAGTTTCTTAAAATTTCGGAAATAAACCTTCTATGCCAGGTTTTAGGGTATATTTAAAGATTCCAAGGAATTTTCAATTGATTTTGTTAACCTGATAGGATTTGAAGCGATAAAAATATTTCAGGGTACTTCAGATGATTCGGAAGCACTTTCAAGAGATTTAAAAATTTTAAGGCATTCCAAAAGATTTTGAAGTTGTTGAAATATCTTAGGGTATTTTTAAATCATTTCAGTAATTTGAAGTGTATCAATTCTTTATCTTTTTTTCCTCCGTTATTTATTTCTCTCTTTTGAGCCGGAAAGGAGGTAGTTTGGAAACCTAATTTTGATTTGTGAATGTATTTCATGCTCTTTTTGCATCAAATTATACATAAGAAAGTAGATTTCATTTCGATTTTAAAAAAATTAAAAAAAAAAAAAACGATTCTCACTATTTAAGGGCTTTCTAAAGAGGCACTTTGAGAAGATTAGAAAAATTTCTAGAAATTTCCAAGGATTTGGCTGATTTTAAGGTATTTTAATAAATTTTCCAGGATTTCAGGTTATATCATCACATTTCATGTAACTTCAAGGGATATTATAATATTTCAATAGATTTCTAAGAATTTATTCACAAGAGTTCATGGATTTCGTGAATCATGTTATTTGGGCATTTTTTTTCAATTCAGAAACTTTATTACACTGGAATTTTATAATTGAAAAATTTCATCATTTCGGGAATTTTCAAGCATTGAAATATTGTAGACTGTTTGGGAATTCCTTAACTCAGTAATTTTTATTATTTGGAAATTTTGAAATTCAGGAATTTTATTGTGCTGGAGTTTTATAATTCAGAAATTTTCCAGTTTGGATGTTGCATCATGCAACATTATAAACTGTTCGCGAATACTCCAATTCGTCAGTTTTATTATTCGGGAATACTCCAGTTCGGGTTTTTTATTCATTCCGGAATTTTGTAGTTTGGATATTTTATAATACA
>CAKNXH010059741.1:0-34491 GCA_932178445.1 Andricus quercusramuli | reverse complement strand
ATTTTTTAAGAAAGTCATATCTGCTTCGTGTCAAGGGGGTTGATTTTGAGGTTAAGGGTTGGAGCCCCAAAATCGGTGTTGGTATTTTGGAGGAGCCCAGAAATCAGAGACTCTATTCAGACAGTGCAATTCTAAAAAAGATCATTTTTTGAGAAAGTCATATCTGCTTGTTGTCAAGGGGGTTGATTTTGAGGTTAAGGGTTGGAGCCCAAATATCGGTGTTAATATTTTTGAGGAGCCCAAAAATCAGAGACTCTATTCCACTGTGAAATTCTAAAAAAGATAATTTTTTGAGAAAGTCATATCTGCTTCGTGCCAAGGGGGTTGATTTTGAGGTTAAGGGTTGGAGCCCGAAAATCGGTGTTGGTATTTTGGAGGAGCCTAAAAATCAGAGACTCTACTCACAGTGTGAAATTCTGAAAAAGATAATTTTTTGAGAAAGTCATATCTGCGTGGTGTCAAGGGGGTTGATTTTGAACGTGATAGGTCGGAGCCCAAAAATCGGTGTTGGTATTTTTGAGGAGCCCAAAAGTCAGAGACTCTATTCACACTGTGAAATTTTAAAAAAGATCATTTTTTTGAGAAATTCATATCTGCTTGTCGTCAAGGGGGTTGATTTTGAGGTTAAGGGTTGGAGCTCAAAATTCGGTGATGGTTTTTTTGAGGAGCCCAAATATCAGAAACTCTATTCACAGTGTGAAATTCTAAAAAAGATAATTTGTTGACAAAGTCGTATCTGCTTCGTGCCAAGGGGGTTGTTTTTGAGGTTGAATGTTGGAGCCTAAAAATCGGTGTTGGTATTTTTGAGGAGCCCAAAAATCAGAGACTCTTTTCCACTGTGAAATTCTAAAAAATATCATTTCTTGAGAAAGTCATATCTGCTTCGTGTCAAGGGGGTTGATTTTGAGGTTAAGAGTTGGTGCCCAAAATCGGTGTTGGTATTTTTAAGGAGCCCGAAAATCAGAGACTCTATTCACAGAGTGCAATTCTAAAAAAGATCATTTTTTGAGAAAGTCATATATGCTTCGTGTCAAGGGGGTTGATTTTGAGGTTGAGGGTTGGAGCCCAAAAATCGGTGTTGGTATTTTTGAGGAGCCAAAAAATCAGAGACTCTATTCACACAGTGCAATTCTGAAAATGATCATTTTTTGAGAAAGTCTTATCTGCTGGGTGCCAAGGGGGTTGATTTTGACGTTGAGGGTTGGAGCCCAAAAATCGGTGTTGGTATTTTTGAGGAGCCCAAAAATCGGAGACTCTTTTCCACTGTGAAATTCTAAAAAATATCATTTCTTGAGAAAGTCATATCTGCTTCGTGTCAAGGGGGTTGATTTTTGAGGTTAAGAGTTGGAGCCCAAAATCAGTGTTGGTATTTTTAAGGAGCCCAAAAATCAGAGACTCCATTCACACAGTGCAATTCTAAAAAAGATCATTTTTTGATAAAGTCATATCTGCTTCGTGTCAAGGGGGTTGATTTTGAGGTTGAGGGTTGGAGCCCATAAATTTTGTATTTTTGAGGAGCCTAAAAAGCAGAGACTCTATTCACACAGTGTAATTCTAAAAAGGATCATTTTTTGAGAAATTCATATCTGCGTGGTGTCAATGGGGTTGATTTTGAACGTGAGGTCGGAGCCCAAAAATCGGTGTTGGTATTTTTGAAGAGCCCAAAAATCAGGGACTCTATTCACACTGTGAAGTTCTAAAAAAGATCATTTTTTGAGAAAGTCATATCTGCTTGTTGTCAAAGGGGTTGATTTTGAGGTTAAGGGTTGGAGCCCAAAAATGGGTGTTGGTATTTCGGAGGAGCCCAAAAATCAGAGACTCTTCTCACAATGTGAAATTCTAAAAAAGATAATTTTTTGAGAAAGTCATATCTGCTTCGTGCCAAGGGGGTTGATTTTGAGGTTAAGGGTTGGAGCCCAAAAATAGGTGTTGGTATTTTGGCGGAGCCCAAAAATCAGAGACTCTATTCACACAGTGTAATTCTAAAAAAGATCATTTTTTGAGAAAGTCATATCTGCGTGGTGTCAAGGGGTTTGATTTTGAGGTTAAGAGTTGGAGCCCAAAAATCGGTGTTAATATTTTTGAGGAGCCCAAAAATCAGAGACTCTATTCACAATGTGAAGTCTAAAAAAGATAATTTTTTAAGAAAGTCATATCTGCTTCGTGTCAAGGGGGTTGATTTTGAGGTTAAGAGTTGGTGCCCAAAATCGGTGTTGGTATTTTTAAGGAGCCCGAAAATCAGAGACTCTATTCACACAGTGCAATTCTGAAAAAGATCATATTTTGAGAAAGTCTTATCTGCTGGGTGCCAAGGGGGTTGATTTTGACGTTAAGGGTTGGAGCCCAAAGATCGGTGTTGGTATTTTTGAGGAGCCCAAAAATCAGAGACTCTTTTCCACTGTGAAATTCTAAAAAATATCATTTTTCGAGAAAGTCATATATGCTTCGTGTCAAGGGGCTTGATTTTGAGGTTGAGGGTTGGAGCCTAAAAATCGATGTTGGTATTTTTGAGGAGCCAAAAAATCAGAGACTCTTCTCACAATGTGAAATTCTAAAAAAGATAATTTTTTAAGAAAGACATATCTGCTTCGTGCCAAGGGGGTTGATTTTGAGGTTAAGAGTTGGAGCCCAAAAATCCGTGTTGGTATTTTGGAGGAGCCCAAAAATCAGAGACTCTATTCACACAGTGTAATTCTAAAAAAGGTAATTTTTTGAGAAAGTCATATCTGCGTGGTGTCAAGGGGGTTCATTTTGAACGTGAAGGGTCGGAGCCCAAAAATCGGTGTTGGTATTTTTGAGGGGCCCAAAAATCAGAGACTCTATTCACACTGTGAAGTTCTAAAAAAGATCATTTTTTAAGAAAGTCATATCTGGTTGTTGCCAAGGGGGTTGATTTTGAGGTTAAGCGTTGGAGCCTAAGAATCGGTGTTGCTATTTTTGAGGAGCTCAAAAATCACCCCAAGCAGATATGACTTTCTAAAAAAATGATCGTTTTAGAATTTCACAGTGTGAATAGAGTCTCTAATTCTTGGGCTCCTGAAAAATACCAACACCGATTTTCGGCCTCCAACCCTTAACGTGAAAATCAACCCCCTTGGAACGCGGCAGATTTGACTTTGTCAAAAAATGATCTTTTTCAGAATTGCACAGTGTTAATACAATCTCTGATTTTTGTGCTCCTCAAAAATACCAATACCAATTTTTGGGCTCCAACCCTTGACGTGAAAATCGTCCCCCTTGACACCACGCAGATATGACTTTCTCAAAAAAATATCTGTTGTAAAATTACACTGTGTGAATAGAATCTCTGATTTTTGGGCTCCTCCAAAATACCAACACCGATTTTTGGGCTCCAACCCTTAACCTCAAAAACAACCCCCTTGGCACGAAGCAGACATGACTTTCTCAAAAAATTATCTTTTTTAGAATTTCACACTGTAAATAGAGTTTCTGATTTTTGGGCTCCTCAAAAAAACCAATACCGATTCTTGGGCTTCAAATCTTAACCTCAAAATCAACCCCCTTGACACGAAGCAGATATGACTTTCTCAAAAAATGATCTTTTTTAGAATTGCACTGTGTGAATAGTGTCTCTGATTTTTGGGCTCCCCAAAAATACCAACACCGATTTTTGTGCTCCAACCCTTGACCTCAAAATCAACCCCCTTGACACGAAGCAGATATGACTTTCTCAAAAAATGATCTTCGTTGGAATTTCGCAGTATGAATATAGTCTCTGATTTTGGGCTTCTCAAGAGCTCAACACAGCTTTTTTTCGTTTTTTCAATGTTTGATTTTCGACTTAGGGGATGTTTTGTGTACATGGAGGTGGTTTTTGAAAATTTTGTTTGGTGCATTCGAGAGCCCAAAAAAGCCCAAAATTCTGTCGTCTGTGATTTTTAATTTTTTCAAATTTTTATGTCGTGGTGGTGCTGGCTTGATTCAAGCCAGCACCTCCACACAAAATTTGAATTTTCAAAAAAAGTAGTGGAGCCCAAAAATCGGCAGTACGGCCCAAAAAAAGCCCAAAATTCTGATACCAACAAATTCGGGAATTTCGATTGTGGAGGTGCCAGCTTGATGGACCTCTTGTATACAGAGCTGTCTCCATAACAGATAAAGATAACTTACAAAAGGAATTACAAAATTTCAAACAAATCATAATATAAAACGATTACACAGACAAACAAATTAATAAAGCAATAAGAAAATACACTCAAGAAAACAAGTCAACACAACCTACTAAAGAAAGAGAGAGAAAAACGTCCACCATCCTACCCTAAATTCAAGGTATCACAGAACAAATAGGAAGAATTCTCAATAAAAACAATATTCAGACTATATTTAAGCTACCAGTAAAAATAGGACAACTTCTAAACAGCCCTAATGATAAAAAGGAACCTTTCAGTGATCCGGTAGAATATAAAATCCCTTGTTCTTGTGGCAAAGTCTATATTGGAGAAACGGGAATGGCGGTAAAGGAACATGAAAGTAAAGTCAGGCTAAAACATTTCACCCAATCAGCAGTAGCTGAGCATCATATCGAAACAGGACATAGCATTTTATTTGACACAACAACCGTCATCGCAAAGACGTACAATATTTTTCCAAGAAAACATAGTGAAGCAATCGAAGTCTTAAAACACCCTAATAACATCAATAGGGGCAATGGATATAATACCAATCCGATTTGGCTTTCCGTCCTCCCGGGGTTTTAAAAAAAGTCTTGATTGGCCAATCAAGTTCTACCAGTCCCCAGCATGGGGCGCTCTGGCCAATCACAGGCAACATTCATAATTTCGCACACGATTGAAACCCCAAAAATCTTCAAATTTAAAATTTTAATTTGTTACAATCATTAATTATTGAAACAATTTTCATAAAAAATTACAGAGTTTGGCTGTTTTTCAACGAATAGGCTCAATTTTTTTTACATAATTATCTAAGAATATCTTTAGTTTGGCCATTTTTCAACGAATAGGCTCAATTTGTTTACGGAATTGATTTAGAATACCTCTCCGATGACTCTTTTCTATGCTACTTTGTACATTTATAATCATTATTCGTTATTTAAACAATTTTCGTAGACAAATGTAGAGTTTGGCCATTTTTTTGCTTACATTAAAACATACATGCAGCTATAACCATTTTAATAATAAGCACAACTTTTCTGTCGGAACTATAGTATTAAAATCAAAACCATTTGTACATGTTAAACAAATTCAATTTTATAAGAAAATGCATGCACAATATATCTAATGAGAATTAAAAAATCAGTACACATTTTAATAATGGTAAAAACTTTTTTTTCGTTGATTTCAGTTTTTTTTTTCCTATTGCTGACGGCTTCCAGTACTTTAATAATCTCTTCAATAAAATGATAATGTGCTTTTTGAAGATTTTCTGAAATAATTTTTCACATCCAATATATTTTTCCCTAATTTTCACTGTGATTTAATATTAAAACATTTTAATGAATTCATTCTGTGTTTTTTTTCTTTCATTTTTTCAAAATTTAGATAGCTTTCGAGCAAATTAAAAAAATTACAATTTCAACTACAAGTTGAAACTTTTTTTATTATAATTATAAATAATGGAAAATTATGAATATTTATCAATTCATTTTATTTTTATTTTAGTTACATTTTCGACATCTGTGACTTTTTTCAAATTTAAACTATTTTTGAAATCTTGAGCAATTCAAAATGATTTCATCTTGGCTAATTATTGTTAAAGAAAAAATTACAATTTCAATTAATATTTTGGCTCACTTATTATTTCTTCTTTTTGAAATTATATAGCCTCAAATTGATGGATATTTAGAAATTCATTTTATTTTTATTTTAGTTACATTTTCGACGGCCATCACTTCTTTCAAATTTAAACTATTTTTGAAATATTTCGCAATTGAAAATATGATTTCATCCTGCGCTAATTATTTTTAAAGACAACATTACAATGCCAACCCTCGTGAAACACTGGGTACAGAATACCCGGCGGAAAATGAATTTTTGAAGAAAAAAAAACTAAAATTTTTGTTTGGTTTTTTGTAAATAAATTTTTTCCCGTTATTTAAAACGGAATATAAATAGTTTTTTCGTCTTCCAGAGTAAATTTCCTATCGATTCAAAAGAAATCGCTCAAATTGAATAATTTAATCTGGAGATAGAAGCTTCGAAACAGTCGCCGGGTGAAAAATACCCATGTGTGTATCATACGTAACTTTTTGATAGTGTGTATCATGAGGGTTAATTAACATTTTGGCTCATTTCTTAATATTTCCATTTCCATTTTTTCTGAAAGAATTTTTTCATTAGAATAATAAACAATATAAATTATGAACATTCAGAAATTTGTTTTTGTTGGATATTAGACAATTTACAAGCTACACCCCTGTATGTTGTGTGCGGCCATCTACGTATGGCGTTTTTGCTTACTTTGTCTACGACGTGAGTTTATTAGTCGTCTCTCGAAAATCAATGATTCGTCAGGTCGTTAATTTCCTGTTCCAAAAAAGCGGCATTTATAGCAATCGGGTTATATTTCTTTGATCGCAATTCACTCTCAAGTTCCCACAGGTTATGAACCGAGGTCGTCGCGTTCGCGATCGGGATTGAAAATAACTAAAACAAAATTGTGCCGAAAGTATTCGCGTTTAGTTCGAGGGGAAGCGTGCCGACTTTAGAAACTTTCGCGAAATGAGTTCCACGCACTTGACGCATATCGAAACCCTAGGGAAGGATAACTTCGATACGTGGAAACTACAAGTGAAGGCATCACTATTGAAGAACGATGCTTGGGAGTATGTCAGCGGCGAGAAGGTGAAACCGGAGATTATCCAAGGAGATGAAAATGTGTTGTATAGTCTTCCGTACAGCTTCGAAAACTTTCGATGTGCAATCGAGACGCTGGATGTCTTACCTAGTGCGGAAGATCTGAAAATAAAGATCATCTAAGAGAGTGACGCCAGAAATTCGAAACAGTTAGAAAACTCGGAAGCCATGTTGGCAAGTGGCGCTGTTTCCGTTCAATTGTCACAAGTGTAAGCAGGTTGGACATAAATCTGTGAATTGTAACATAAAAGTTAACAAATCTTCGGAAAAGTCGGCTAAATTAGAGGAAATGGGGTTTCTCATAACTATGAGCCAGGAGTCTGCATTAAAAACTGAAGGTACCCCGCCAGGAACAAAATGGTGTCTCGGCAGTGGCTGCACCTCGCATATGTGCAACGATAAGAAGAAGTTTGTTCACAGTGAAAAATGCGAAAGTGAGAAGCTAAGCTCAGAAAGTAGTGCAACCACTAACATTGAATCCAGAGATACAGTCAAACTCTTGGTTACTGACTGTAATCAAGTGAAATCCCTGAACTTGGATAACACATTGCACGTGCCTGATGTGAGTACTCACTTGATGTCCGTGGGAAAAATCTGCGATAATGGGTACGAAGTGATATTCAAGAAAAGTTCAGCTTGTTTCGTGACGAAAATGGAGTTGAAAAACTATACGCGAATAGAATCGGCGGATTGTATTATTTACAGTAAACGTCGGAAGTCGCGAGTGTTGTGTCTAAGAGTGATAACCCTAAAAATTGGAATTTGTGGCATCGACGGGTAGGGCATCTCAATGAGAAGGATGTGTAGTGCCTAATGAAAACGCAAGGAATAAGGTGTTCTGAGAATGAGAAGCTCGGAGTGTGTGAAACCTGTGTAGTGGGAAAGTTAGCGCAAAGGCCCTTTCCAAAAAGCTCGTCACGAAAGACGGAGCTACTTGAGTTAGTGCATACAGATCTGTGCGGGCCGATGCGTACACAATCTATAAGTGGGGCGAAATACTTCGTGACGTTAGTGGACGACGCAGCACCTGAGTGCGTGGTCAAGTTCCTCAAACCGAAGAGTGAGCTGCCGGAAGCATTCCAGAGCTATCTAAGAATGGTAGAAAAACAGACAGGAAGCCAAATAAAGTGTCTTTCTGATGACGCTTTTCGATGTTGCTTTGTAAATTTGCAAGAATTAATAATGATTTAATCCATTTTCATTAAAAAGTTTAAAATTTGGCTATGTTTTAACAAATAGGCTACATTTTTTTACAAAATCAACTAAGAATATCATTCCGATGACTTTTTTTATATGATGCTTGCAAATTTCCAAGAATTATTAATTATTCAAACAATTTTCATGAAGAAATCAAGAACTTGGCCATTTTTCAACGACTAGGATCAATTAGTTTAGTGCATCAAGATTTCTACGATACTCTGAAAATATACAATAATTAATAATTATTGAAACAATATTCGTAAACAAATTCAGAGTTTAGCTATTTGTCAACGAACATGCTATATTTTTTTACAGCATTAACTAAGAATATCTTTCCGATGACTTTTTTCCTGTGGAACTTCATCAATTCTCAAGTATTATTAATTATTTACACAATTTTCATAAACAAATTGAGAGTTTAGCTGTCTTAAAACTAATAGGCTCAATTTTTTTACGGGAGCAAGAAAGTACGTATTTCCAATAAGACTTTCCTACATTACTTTGCAAATTTGCAGTAACTATTGCTTATATAAACAATTTTCATAAACATACTCAGAGTTTGGGGATTTTTCATGGAATAGATACAATTTGTTTACGGAGTCAACTAATAATGTCTTTCAGATGACTCTATTCTATGTTGCTTTGTCAATTCAAAAGAATTATCAATTATTTAAACAATTTAGTCAAACAAATTAAGAGTTTGGTTATTCATCAACCAATGGGCTACATTTTTTTACAAAATTAACTAAGAATATATTTCCGATAAGTTTTTTCTGTGATACTTTGTAAATTTCCAAGTATTATTGATTATTTAAACAATTTTTATCAGAAAATCGAAGCAACTAAGAATGTCTTTTCGATAACTATTTCCTGCGATACTTCGCAAATTTAAAATCATTATTAATCATTTAAACAATTTTCCTAAACATATTCTGAGAGTTTGTCTATTTTCTAAGATTGTCTTTCCGATGATCTTTTCTATGTTGTTTTGTAAATTTACAAGAATTAATAATTATTTAAACAATTTTCATAAAAAATTCAGAATTTGGCTATTTTTCAACTAATAGGGTGAATTTTTTACAGAATTAACTAAGAATATCTTTCAAATTACTTTATTATGCTCTTCAAATTTCCAAGGTTTGTTAATCATTTAAAATATTTTTATGATCAAATCAAGAGTTTGGCAATTTATCGAAGAAACCGTCCCGTCAAACCTCCTGTTCGACATTAGTTAAAACCGAGGTAAAACGCAGTGAATACACAACTCGGGGGTATACTTCGCAGATGATCATCCATTCGAGTGTTATGCGTGCTCGAAATGGCTTGACATCTGGACTCTTCTCGAGTCGAGATCATTTACTGTGCATTTCTATGCAAATTTGTACGCGCCGACATTTTTTAGGTTTTCTTCCAAAGTTGCATGAAAATGTTTAGAGTTGCACGATTGTTTATTCTGCATTGTGAGAGGGTATCCATGCGAAGCAATGTACAAATCAAAATTATTGAAGTAAACATTAATTTCTTGGTATTTTATTGAACTTCATTTCCAAATAAAATAACTACATGTAAAGAAATTGGTCGCGCGCGGATCGCGCGTATGAGGCTGTAATATTAACAAATAATCCATACATACATGTTCATAAACTGAATATGTCGAATAATGAATTAGACTTATAAGTACATATAAATTAAAATGTATGATAGAAAAGTAACGATTTAAAGTTTACAAGTAATTCACCTGATAAAGCACGCCGAGTAGTGCGCAAGTGAATGATTGTGTAAATAGTCAGTCACATTGTAGCCGAAAGTGTCTGACTAAAATTACCAAACATGATTAAGTTAGTAATAGAATTCATATTTCCAAAAGAGCAAGAGATTAGGTAATCGGTAACCGAAAGTATCAGCAGAAGGAACTCACAGGTTAGTCGCTAGAGTAACTTAACACTCATTAGCGTGAATCATTCAAAGTTCAATCTTCTCGATCGTACGTGCTTATCCCACTTTTAGCTCCAGCACAGGCTTCAGGGACTACATAAACCCCAAACTAACTCTTGTAAATTGTCTTACGTTCCCGGCAGTCATACAAATAACTTCGATATACAAATCGCGTGCTTCAAGTCCTCGTGCACTAAGTAACGAATCATCAAGTTGTGAACTAAGTCCCTTCGGCTGAGACTTTCGGTCGTTGTGTGAGTCTATTTCCGGGTAAAGTCCGCAGTGTTAAATATCCGGTAGAGTTGCGTCGTTGCTCTACAAAATATACAGTGATCCAATCGACAATACAACTCTCTATTGCCCTTCCAAGGAAGAAAGGTAGATGTGAGTTTTTTACTGCATTTAATATAACCATTTATCTGTTCTTATGTGTAATAAACTTGTCAAATCTAAACTATCTGAATTACCCCTTTCATTTAAACACTGTAAACTGACACAGTCCACATAGGGCTGATAAATAACACACAAACCCACAAACAAATAATTAGTCAGGTCTTACTGGTCTGACATAGTCAGCACACTGGTCTCTCTCTTTCCCAATTTTCCACACTACTCTCGCCTTTTGCTCGGGACGTGACTGCTGATTTGGTGGCAGCGATGGGGTTGTCGCTTCCATTTAAATTCAATGTTTTTAAAAACAATTTAACTTCAGTGTAGTTTTAAGTTAGCTATTTCATCGGCACTCGAGAGTATAAGTCCTTCTTAGATACTTTGCACGGTCACCTTCGGGGCAAGGCAAAGTTCGAAGTGCATGGCAGGAGTTGGTATACTTCGCGTGCTCGCAAGCTCTGCCGTCGTTGATAATCCTACGAAATACCCTGAATGAACCTTGTGTGTACCCTTTGCAGCAAGATCGCACAAGTGACGGGTTTAAAACAACGTCATCGTCATTCAACAAAAGAGGTATTAATTCAGAAAATTCATACCCTTTGACAGATTTTCATACCCTTCTTCAAACTGTAGCATAACATAAAACTTTTCTAAAGTCAAGCTACATCCCTTTACATCTTTCAATTGACTTTTATTCAAAAATCCTCACATTTTAGCAAAACACAAGTCTTAATTCTATTATGATTTCCTTCTCACGGATTGATTACACATAAATGGAAATCTTATAATAGATTCCTTTGTTAAAATACATTCAACTTTTAACAATTAGATGTACTATTTGCGAACTTTTGATGTAGGATTGTTAATCAGCGAACAGCTAAAAGTTAGCCCAGATTTTAAAGAAAAGTCTCGATATGTTGCTTTTGTTCAGAAGATTTTTGCTATTGCTACATTCTGAAGACACTAATTCAATTTCAGCGCGAATGCACATCTTATATTTTTGATCATGGATCAATTAATTTTCACTTCATTCAGAAATGATAATTAACTAATGACTTTAACCCCGATTTTGTGATATGAAAATGAACACGGTTATTACATTTGCTTATGGGACGAAAACCCATTTTCCTCCTTTCAGTCCTTTTAGATAAACTTCATTCCGAAAAATATATCTGAGTAGTGTTTTGGATACTGCAAATGTTTGGTATGAAAATTATCCACTTTCATTGCTTTTCAACAGCTTCCCCCAAATTTACAGCAGCTGAAAAAACAGATATTCAATTAACAACACATAGATTCTCTGCCAAGGTATTTTTAATATCTTTGATTTCAAATTGAACTCCTTTTCTCGTAGATTCATACTTTGATTGCTATCTTCAAAAAACATGATTTCGCCAACTTCGAACAGGGTGCTGTTCGCTGCGATGGTAAATTTGCTGTTGAAAACATACTGGCCTTCGTCCCAGGCATCAAGACTACACAAATATCAAGATCGCTTCCATTCTGAAATTGTGTCCTTCAAACACTCTTTTTTAGCATTCGCGGATTGGACTAAAGGTCACCTGAAGGGTTAGAAATAAAAAAGGCGTGACCAACGTTTCTGAAATTTTACATGGCTTCCAAAAAATGTTCCCATTTTATCAATGGGAACTATGAGAATTTTATGGTTTGAACATTTATAAAAAATATTTCACATGCAACATGTTTGTTTGCAAACCCAAACTCAAGTGGGAAATTCTTTTGTGCTAATTGCTTCTCAATGGTGTCGACAAACGAGCCTGCTTTCCCCCTAGTCGTGACTCACAGAGGCATGCGTAAATTCCCCATGACGCTATGGCACGGCGACCCATTATCAAGCTTCGAGACAGAAACGTCCACTGGTGCAGCTGTACCGGTGGAAAATTTTCGTGCACGTGATAGCGCCATAAACAGGTAATAGAAACCCATGGAAATCACGTTCTAATGGCCCAGAACGTTATTCCATTTTCCCTCTCTCCCTCGCATAGCCAGCGGGGCTCTACTCAACGCGTCACCTTTTTTTTCAATTTTAGATTTGAAAATCAAACAAATGACGTAAGGTTTCCTTCCTTAAGAATTGCAAACAGAAACGGCCTGAGTCTGAAACAAGAATTCTGCTGTTTCAATCAATGTGTGAATGAGCTACAAGCGTGATCATTAGTCGTAAGTTAGGAATTCAGTTTTTAACCATCGAATTTTTTTTTTACTTTACAGACAAATGATATGCAGGTCTTTCAGAAACGAATAGATTCAACAATAGATTCACAATAGATTCTAAGTAACGGTTCTTAGAGGCCCAAATGTTATTTTTCTGGTTTTATCTTTATGCGCCTCTAGCACATAAGTACCGACGCTCTGTGTAGGACCGTCACTTGGGACTTGTCACTTACTCGTGATTTATCACTTACTTACGACTTGGCGATCGCTACCTGCAGATCCTTCTCTCCTGTAGCAGCCAAGACACCAAATAAACTTAAACTTTAAATTAATCTTCAGCTCTTTCTTCTCCAATCACCTTCCTCTCTCTCTCTACGAGTTTACCCTTCGAGGTTTCGTGGCTTCTCTCCTCTCTTCTTTTCTGTGACTCTGGGTGTACCCACCGTGGTCTCGAAGTCAAACTCTCTTTCTCTCTCTCTCACTCTCCTCTCTTCTCTGTGACTCTGGGTGTACCCTCTGTGGTCTCGAAGTCATACTCTCTTTCTCTCTCTCTCTCCTCTCTTTTCTGTGACTGTGGGTTCACCCCTGAGGTCTCGCAATGACTCTCTCTCTCTCTCTCTCTCTCTCTCTCTCTCTCTCTGATCGCGGGTTTACCTTCGAGGTCCCGCGTTCTTTCTCTCTCCTTACACTCTTTCTCTGATCTTGGCTTCACCCTTCGAGATCTCACGATCCCTTTCTTACTCCATCCAACGTCGCGAAAACTGGGCTCTCCTTCGAGCATCAGCTTCCGCGACTCCTCGACAAGACGCTCTCGCTGTCGCTATCTCCAAGCCCAGCTCTCCTGTTCCTAGCCTCTCCAGAGTTCCCATCATTCGATCCATCGAGATCCTTCCTGCTAACGCCCGAATCCGATTCATCCGGGTACCTTCTCATCGTTCTCAGTCCCAGCATCAAGGTCAAGCCTAAGCCAAAAAATCTGGTTCTACGATCCCATCAAGACCACTTCCTGTCTTCCCCGGACCATCTTATTCTCCTTTCACACTTCCTCACGGAACCTACGACTTCGTAGCTCCCAGATCCCCTAAGGGACCATTGTCACCCACTCTCGGCAAGTGGTGTCGGACCCCTGTTCCTGTCATTACCACCGTTTCTTCTCCTTCCTCTTGCGACTCAAGTGACGATACTCTCATCCTGAGTGCTGACGAAACATTTCCTTCTTCGCTCCTGGCCCACCGCCCGAGCAAAAATAACACCCACCTGCTTGTACGAGCTACCACACACGGCCCTCACGAACGACGGTCTCCCAGTAGTCCTGTCCACCAGATCAGGCACCTTCCCGTTGCAGAAAATTCCGTAGGCGTCGTTCTCATAGCAGTGCGGCTACCCAACGATCTCACAGCGGACCCTCCTCCAACCGGGCACCGCCCCCTACCACCCAACCACAGCCGGACCGGGTCACCCTAGCGCCCGGCCAGGCACAGGGATCGGACGTGAAACGCCCGCAACACGCGTACTCTCCCTTTTTATTGCCCCCCCCCCCCATCTCACTAATTGGTCATGGCAAACGAATGACGGCGTCCTTATTCCTTTTTTAGGAGTAAAGTTTTTTTTATCAAACTATCAAACTATAAGACAATATTATTTTCAATTTTATGTTTTAACGCGAGATGCGTCGAATTACAACCTCTCAATTACCTTTTTTGATACTTTACGTATCTGAACTATCAAAGTGATCATGTAGTGAGTAGAATCGATATCATTTAAAATAAAATATCGCACCCATGAGGTTCATGATGTAAAACTAATCTTAGGTGGCAGCACCGAGCCGAGTACTAGACCCTCTGTCAATGAGATACGAATTTCGAGGAAAGAAATTTTCTTAATAAGTATAAAGTTCCATTTATCCCTCATAAACATAACAAATATATTTTTTAAACTTTTTTATCAATATTCATCATATAGCATTCGTAAAAGGTCGATAAATTTTTTTCTGACTGTCACATGCAAAGTGAGGTTAGGTTTACTATAGTTCACCATAAATCCCATTGTATATAAAAATTCCACAAAAGTATAAATCACCTTCGTATATAAGCACTAAACATATATTCAACGGTTATTTACCCTCGTATATTTAATTATAAGCAACCGTACGCGTAGTACCATATTTTTTCAGTCTCATCGATAGAGGGTCTAGTACTCGGCTCGGTGCTGCCACCTACGATTAGTTTTGCATCATGAACCTCATAGTAAACCCAAATATACTACTTGGCAGTGGTTTGTCGTTACCTGTATACATTCAACTGTACACTTGACACAGAAAGACGCAACTAATTGGCATTAATTGATTTAAAATATGAAAAATTTATTTTTCAGATCAAAGTGATGCATAAGCAATTGCTTTTATTCCACAATGCAGTGTCGGCATACTTTTCGGGCAACCAGTCAGCGTTGGAAGCAACTTTGAAACAGTTCAATATAAAAGTGAAGTCACCAAATTCAGCTTTGCAATCTTGGCTCGAACAATAATCTTCAAAGTAAAGAGTGCATCGAAAAATGCATATATATTGAGTGAAAAGATTTTGTTAATCGAATTATGGATACACGCAGCTGGCATGAATCATCAACCTCAAAGTCTTTCCATCCGTAGTCTATTGCCACATAAAGAAATGCTTTTCTTACTTAAGCACTTGAACAATCTTAAAGAAGACCCATTAAAGGACTTAAATTAAGTTGATTTATTTAACTCTCAGATAGTAGTAGGTCTTATTGCTTCTGAAATTTTCGATCCAATTTATGTATAATACCTGGAAATTACCAAAAGCATGAACCATTAGTAAGATACGATCTACGTTATCAAACCGTATGAAAATTCAATGCATATATTTTGCTTCATTCACTTTTAATACCGTAAACAATACTCATTCCATTGTTAGAATCAGATCTAATATTAAATTATGAAATTACGGTAAGATGCACTGGCGAGTAGATATACTTCAATAAAATGATTTAATTATAAGCGTTTAAAATTGCCGATGGTTTATTTTTCTATAAAAAGTGGACCACGAGAAAAATGCATTAAGTGTACTAGGACCAAGAGTAAGTATTTCCTGAGCGGTAAAAGGGTTTTTCTGCACGCACGTTTGTTCACCACTCCATAATACGCAGTGACGCCCGGGGAACTTTTGAAATTTGCACTTTAACAAGAATCTAAATTGAAACTTTTACATGGGCGTAACGCTAATGCTGACCCCCCCCCCCCCCTCCCCCGGTCCGCCTGTCTGGGTTACGCATTTTATTTAAACAAAGGACTCGCACAAAGGAACCTTCATATTTCTTATGAAAATCAGGTTTTGGTTGTATCGTTATAATTTTATATATGTTGTATTACTATAAAATATATCAGATTGGTCTAATTTAACCGAAATCCAATTTTTATCAAAAACATGCATGTTTAATTATAAACAACTGAAAGTCCGAAGGGTACTCTCTAATTTGACCTCTGTTAGAGGTCTCTAGAGTGTCAGGTTCGCGTCCTACTTTTTTCAAAATTGTATTACAAAAAATACGTCCAACTGAAAGAGATAACTAAAAAATGTAATAATTTAAAAAAAACTTCCGGTTTTTTAGAATTATATACAGTAGCGTTGCCGATTTTAATAAGATATTAAACCCCGTAAAGCACAAGAATATACACAAAATGTATAGGTAAGTATCTGCTAAGATATTTGCTTAGGTAATAAGACCTCTACTAAGAATATTAAAATATAAACATCTAGTTGTATAGCTTACGGAAAGCAATTGAGGTGATGCATGCAGTAAGTCGAACACTCGAAAACACGTAGAAGTATTGTCCACACGTAAAAATCGATTGATGAAAAAAAGGTGGTCGAAACGTAAAACAAAATATACCTTCATATTCATTTTTACGCAGCCGACAAATTATTCCCATAAAACTTCTTCGTTTAGCAATTATTACCCAAGATAATCAATAAAACTCACAAAATTTTCTGATCGAAAATCGATGTTTTATAAAACAAAACTCGCGATTACTTTTTCAAACAAAGTTTGTTGCTTGTAGTCATCACTAATGTATTAAGAATGCACCATAAAAATGTCAAGCATTTTTATCAACAATAGGCCGAATACTCGCGAATAATTGTCGAATGAAAAAGTTTTATGAGAAAGATTTATCGGCCGCGTCAAGATGAATACAAAGGTATATTTTGTTTTACGTTTCGACCACTTTTTTCATCGATCGATTTTCCCGAGTGGACCATACTTCTACGTAATTTTGAGTGCTTACCGACATTCGGATTACAAACAAATACTGACTTATATTAGCTATTAGGCTAGGAAGACATAATCACGTTCATGACTTTTCATGACACGTTCATGACACACCAGAGGCTGTAAGGCCAATCTCGGACCCAAAAAATGATTATCTGAAATCTATGTATCTTGTGTATAAGAAATTCGTTTAGTAGGGAAGACCGGGGATCCTTAAGGCTCTTGTGTCCTTGAGACAGTTCCACGTCATTCGGGATGACGCAATAGATTCTGCTTTGGAAAACGTTGCTGACGCGCCGAAGGACACGTGTTTGTCGACGAATGCAGCAATCGATTGGCTCGGATACTGACCATGTTTGAAGTATTTTAAAAAATAAAGTAAGCTATTATCATTAAGTGAAGGTCGATTAACATTGTTTACATACGGATTTTCGAATCGTTCAATGTGTGGGAGCTACGAGACTGAAAAATTGTTTTGTGCCTGACTGCATTAGAAATTTGGATTTTTCGTTCATGCGCGGCGGGCGAAAAATCGCCGTCTGCCCTAGGGCCGAAAAAGTTAAAGAAGTGCGCCTTAGGGTAAAAACAAGTAAAAAAGGCTATGATCATGATGAAAAAGTTTGTATCTTTGAAAGAAATAATAAAAAGTGTACCTTTCATGAGAAATTGAATGTTATTATTAAATTAAAGAAATCTGTTTGAAAAATCCAAAGGTGCGCGCTTAGACTCATGTCTTTTTTCGGACGTCTTTGGAGTTAGCGTCAATTATATAAAATATCAACTAAACTTTTGCTCATACACAATCGCGTCTATGGATAAAATTGTAGCTAAAATATCACTCCTTCAAGCTGTATCAGTGTTTTTTTTTTTCATAACTTCATTTTGTTTTTCAAAATTGACGATGAAAAACTGTGCGGGCTTAGCCCCGGTCTCCTCTAAATGAAAAAGAGTCTCTATTGCTCCCAGATTGCAAATTGAACGGATTTCCCTTTACTGAAACATGCTTTATGGACTTTATGGACATGCAGGCGCGTAGGGGTTCCCAAGCGAGGATCATTTCTGCGATGCCGCCGGGAGGGGGCTTCGCGCGGTGGGCACGCGCTCGTCACATGAAAGTCTGCATGTGTGAAAGAAACATCGAAGCCGCGCTAGGGCCGTGGGTTGCAAGAATGACCTTTAACATTCTTACGAGGATGCGCGATTTGGAATTCTAAGTATTCTGACAGCTAAGGTTAGGATCCCTAGTCGACGAAAGAAAGAACAATTTTGGATATTGGATAAGTGTAATTTATATTTATAATTATAATTTATAATTATAATTTATAATTATAATTTATAATTATGATTTATAATTATAATTTATAATTATAATTTATAATTATAAATAAACTTAGCGGACATTAAAATCAATATTTTATAATTTTATTTTCCTTTCTCTTTCTTGATTAGTTTTTAAAGTTTTTTCAATAATTTACATTTTGGAATGGCATCGTCAAAATTCAGGAGTTTTCGCATTGTTATTTTATGTTTTTTTTATTATTTTTAATTGTTTTTAGAAGTAAAGAAACGCGGCTATCAAGCCACATACCGACTTGGCAGTGCCAGTACTAAGTCACACGGTCCCACTTTTTAGTGGGGGAAGCCGCATCCCGAGTCGTGCACACTTGCATCAGATATAGCGGAGCTACGGACGACGATGGAGATCGAAATCGAGGTAAGTTCATTATTTTTGTGTTTTACTTGCATGTCTCTTTGATTTTTAATCAATATAGCTTTGCGTTCAATTGTATGGTATTTTCTTGCATTTTGCTTTGCTGCTATTAATTTCTAAACATATTGACTTACATATTTTCTTAAAGATTTCCCATATGTGACCGTCCACGAAGAAAGGGACCTAATGCGTCAAAGTTGAATTTTACAGGACGGGCGATCGTAGCAGAGCCTGCAAGCCAGCATTTGAGTAGTGGGGATGGGTCTACGAAAAGCACCCCCTCCACTCACCAATAAACCTTTAGACACGAGCCAGTGGAGCTCACGGACACGTCGCGTACAGCTGTGTGGTAAGTGGTGGGGGCTGGCTTTCCGAGGTCTCTCGTTCGATCTCCGCGTGCGCTTATAATGCCTATGTTTGTAGCTTAATAACCAGAAAAATAATTTACTTAAAAAATTTCTGAATAATGGAAATGAAAGAGTAACTCAGAAGCTATCGATTGGCGTAAGAAAATAAAAATCGATTTTTTCCGCATTACGTCCCTTTCTTCTTGGACGGTTACATATATTGGATCGATACGTGGTGGTAAGTCACTACCTATCAATGCCAAAAACCGCTCCAATACCACCAGTTCCAATGTCACCACCAGTTTCAATGTCATCACCAAAGTCACCGGTTTCAGTCCCATCGTACTCACTGCTGATTGCATTGCCACTACCTCCCGCAGAAACGATTTCACGGCCATCCCCAACCCGAATAACGTCATAACCTTTAACAGCTCCATCTTTGAAGGTTCTGTTCCGTGTTGAGTTACCTACATCAGATAATTACCATCGATCGGTAATGCAGATTCATAAATTAATTACCATTAGTCGGTAATTTAGATTTCTGTCAGCCATTGAGTCTTATAGTTCTCAAATACTGGAAAATTTACGTCAAGCAAATTCTCTCGAGAATATGCTCAGAATTTAAGCATAAACGGAGAATCTATAGAGCATTTCAAGCATTTAAAGTTTATTAATGTTTTTCAAGTTTAAAAAACATTTAGTGATGATTTATATTGATAAAAATAATAATAGATATGTATTTAAGGTAATAACTATCAACTTTTAAAATAAATTGGGAAATAAGGTGCAAATAAAGCGCTGATGTAAAGTACATAATGAAAACTATGACTTTCGAAAGCATCGTGTAATTTATTCTCTTCTGATAGTTCTGATGTTCTGATACACAACTCTTACAACCCATCAATCTTATACTTAAATAAAAAGATTTTTCAAATATCTGTGTTGTAGTTGCTGCAATGAAATAACACGTATCATAAATTTTTACATACATTCATCTTGCAAGATTCATTTAAATACTTATCTAGTTGTACCGACAATATTGCAGTGTTGAACTATGTACATAAGTAACTCTTGTCATACATTATAAATGAGCTTTTTAGAATAGCAGTCAATATAGTACTTTTTTTTCTTTCAACTCAATTAACTATACAACAAGCTGAAAATTAAATCGAATGCACTAGTCAGAACGAGCTTTAAATATCTAATAAGCTGAGACAGGATGAAATTTTGGATTTGAGTTTGAGGTTAATAATAATAGAAATTTTGCACTTTACTTTTCTCCAAAATTTATCCCTCACTTAGCGCAGCTCGGGTCGGAGCCGCCAAGGCTCAATTGAATAAATTTACTCTGAAATAAAACATGTCGAGCACCAGCTACTTGACTCCCAACTAGCAAGGAAGCAAATAAATCGAATAAAACATAAGACCAATAAGCAGGAGACGAAATTAACAGGGAGGATTCATTTGGGAGACCCAATAATAAGCGGAAAAACTACAGATTCCAGAGATACATAATTTATAGATGATTGAGTACTCACATTGTCAAATATAGTGATTTTCGTGATTTTCGTTCTGTTTCCATACTGCCAAAACGTAACTATATTCACTCGACTTAGGTTACGTTATTCGAAATACCGAAATTGTAACGAAATTTTTTAATCACGCGTATTTAAAAAAAAATAGTTTATTCGAATCCTTGTGCACCTGATATAAATATTAAAAGGCAGACAGGTAAAATATCAAGTTATAACAATTTCGTTTTTAATTTTGTTCCAATCTGTCAAAACGTAACGAAAAGTAAACAAAAGATTCGGTACTTCTTGGATAACGTAACGTAACGAAACGATAGTTTTGGACGGATCCCTGATTATTTTATTCCTTTAATTCTCGTTTATTCTTTCTATTAGTAATTTCGTCGATTTCAATATTTTCGCTTTTTCGTCGAATTTTCAATGATTGAGAGCACAATGTCCGTAGACCGACTTCTCGGCAGTTACAATATACGAAACTTTACTGTTCGGTTGGGCGTCTGGCGAAAAAGTGACGCTTCCGGCTTACCTCGCGCTTGAGGTCCCGCCGAGGCCATCGTGCGCGACCCACACGTAGGTCCCAAGACCCTGTGCTTGGTGCTCAAGCCGCTGGACAGCCAGAGACCTAACATACCAACGAAATTCAAATTTAAAATGTGTCGACTTCAAAGTGAGCATTCTCATCTTGACGTCTACGGGTATATGGTATTTGATGTGTTAAATTATTTTGTTTCAATTAATCTCCTGTCACACTCTCCCCCTTCAAACCGTAACGTCAAGGTGATAATACGACAACTGTGATTCTGAAAGGGAATAAATGATTAATGGTCATAATAAGACATCGCTCAGTACCCAATTCATCCAATATGAAGTTGAATTTCATGTCCCGTAAATCAATTTTAACGGGATAATGCCGCTAATTTTGGCAAAAGAACTACACTTCGACAAACTCAATGTTAATAAAACAAAATAAAATGGTAATTCCGACAACTGTCGAGAGAAGAAAACTAAAAATGTTCTGACAGCATAACTACTGTCGAAACTAAATCTAAGATATAAAGAATCGCTAGTGATTACTGACAAAGATGAATTTGAAAACTGTCAAAAGAAAAGAGATTAAACACGACCTAACAATTACTGTCGAAACTATTTCGAAATTTTATGAACCATTGACGGTTACTTGGCTGACTTCTTCTTGTATTTGGTCGGGACGATGATTTTCACCTCCTCGCCATCGTCTAGCTCTGGCCTCCCCCGTATAATTTCGTCGAAACTTTTGTCGACGAACCGCGACGCGAGGGCTTTGATTGCCAGGTTCCTCTTCTCCTCCGGGAGTTGGATGGCGCTTGAGGCTTCAGGGTTTGCTGGAGCTACCCCTTTGCCCAGGGCATTTTCCCTTTTGAGGAATCGCCTCAACCTGTTAGGGTAGTCTTCGCTGTCGCTGAATCTTGCCTTGACTCGTCTTTTAAGTTCTTGCTCCCCTTCGCCGGCCAGGTATTGATGGTCGGACGGAATCATCCATGTCGGCCAGGTTGCGTAATTCAGCCTGAGCCAGTCGACCAGGCCATGATGTCGCACGTTGCAGTCTGGACATTCCGGGCAATTAAGGGCCAGATTCTTTGAGCAGTCGGGGCATGTTCCTAGGGCCTGCTCATGTTCGATTCCGTGCGGGTAAATACAGTCGGCAGTGTCGAACCCGTCCGCACCACAAACTCGGCAGAATCTAGGCCGATACGGAAGACGGCACTCCTTGAAGTGGTACGCCCTTGACCTGCAGTTTACGCAACCAGCGACGTGTAGGTGACAACGTAGGTGACGAAGGTTTGGGTCCGACGGTCGACTTTAGTTGACTCCAATTTCTTCATCAGAATCTGCGCCCTCTTTTTGATTTTTTCCTTGAGTAGGGCTTGTGTGATGATCCTGCAATCCGCCAAATAAAGAGTCTGTTCTTTCCCTCGCGGGTTGACAAGCTGTGGAACGCCCAGTTCCTTAAGGACGTCGTCAAAGCTTGGGATTCTGTCGAAGGGTAGGGGCTGGACCATCATTGATGGAGCAATCAATGCCTTGGAGTTGTCAGTCGATTTCAACTCCCTTCCATGCGCCTCCGATCTTCTTTGTGGATGGCTAGTGTTTGGAACCCTATTCCGTCGAAGTTTTTAATCTCTTCCAAGAGTCTCTGGGCTTCGCTGCTTACTGACGACTCTGCTGTCTCTGACGTAGTCCATCTCAGGTCGATCCCACTTGTCGAGCAACTAGGTGTGGGGTCAAACCCGCTGTCCAGGAGTTTGTTGGCGTCCCGTAGAGCCTCCTCCAGTAGCTTTGCTGGCTGGTCTGTCGTATCCGGTCGCTCGATGTAGTCGAAGTTGGTATCGTCTGGAACGTCGAATTGACTGAGGTCAATCTTTTCGGACGACGAGAATTGGGTCCACTCTTCCTAGATCTGGAGCTTCAAATTGATCATCTTCTACTCCAGTTCGAGTATTTGTCGTCTCAGCTCCAGTACTCGTGCTTTAACTGGTGCAGGGGTGGAGGAGCCAGAGCAAGGTGTCGTAAATCCTGACATTCTGATCGTCGATTCGCCTGATGGAGGTCGATGGGGAGCTGGTGAATTTCTTGAATAAGTCGCGCTGAAAATATACATTACTTAGCACGCAGCGTTCCCCGCGGAATTTCTAAATCGGTAATGCTGTATTTCCCCACTATTTTACCAGCGTTGTCTGTCAATTCCACTGTAACCGGTCCACACACTCTGTGAACAAAAGCTGGTCTGGCAAATTTATGTGCCAAATTCGAGGAATATGCATCTGCCTTACTACTTAACATTTTATTAGGGTAATAGACTTCAGTTCCCACCTTGATCTCTACTTATTCGACTCTAACCGAATTCACCCGGGCCAAACGTTTGTCAGAGTTTTTCTTAATCTGATTTTCTATGTTGTGACGAAATTCGTCAATTTTACTCATTCGCGCTGACCATTCGTCAATTGAGTCCTGGACGGTGTATTTATCACCTCGCGCCTGTGATTAAAAATAAAGACGATATTCTACTGCCCGAATGCGGGACAGTGTTATAAGCTAACTGAATCTTCGACAAATTTACGTCCCACTCCCTATGGTTCTCGTTTATGAATGCAGAAATCATTGGCTTGATGGTTCGATTAACGCGCGTGACTGGATTACTCTGGGGATGACTTAACGGGGTAGTGATATGTTTAACGCCTCTCGCTAACAAAAAGGCTCTGACGTCTTTATTTATGTACTCCGTACCGTTATTCGTAATCATTGACCTTCGGGTTCCCCAACGATAGAAAACCGTATCAAGTGCTTTAACCACAGATTTACCAGTCCTATGTCGAACTGGGAACAACTCGATATACTTAATGTACAAATCCTGACGACAGTCAAATTAGAATTTCCCCTCTTTGTTCGTGTTTGAGAGACGACGGTATCGACGGATAACTGGGCCCAAGGTGTTTGTAAGGGCCGGGTGGTCAATTGTCCTTTTATAGCCCTTTGATTGTGTTTGACCTTGACGCAAATTTCGCAGTCCTCGACAAAGGACTTGACATCCAGGGTCATACCTGGCCAATAATAATTTTGGCGTACTCTATCTAGTGTTTTATCGCGACATAGAGGGCTTGTCAACTTGATCAATGGTCCCTGAACTCTGGCCACATTTTTCAGATGTCTGTGATAACAATTCCCGAGACCATTGAACTGTCGCAATTGAGTCCGATCTTTTGGGACTGGAAAGTCAATTATGGGTTGGATTTTTTCGGCATTCGGTCTCATGCCGAATTCATCGACGAGATACCCAAGAAATTTCACTTCCTTACAAGCAAAACTACTCTTCTCGCGATTTAAGATCAGCTTAGCCTCCCTAAAAACCTCAAACACCAAAGACAAGATGGTAATGTGCTCATCCAGATCCTGACCGACAATGATCCTGTCATCCAGGTACGTGAAAACCTGATCACACCACTTGTTCGGCAATTTTCTCTCGAAAATCAGCTCCTGATATCTTCTTTTTGGAAGATCCATTAATTGCTGGAATGTCGAAGGTGCTCCGGCTAGATCGTAAGGCATCCTTTTCCACTCCAGCAATCCTTTACCCTCTACTGGAAATGCCGT
The DNA here is from genome assembly GCA_932178445.1 of Andricus quercusramuli. Lineage (NCBI taxonomy): Eukaryota > Metazoa > Arthropoda > Insecta > Hymenoptera > Cynipidae > Andricus > Andricus quercusramuli. The sequence continues at coordinate 9,953 of CAKNXH010059741.1, read as the reverse complement.
GTACTTTCGACTCTTTTCATCCATAGGGATTTGGTGAAAAGCTTCACTCATATCAAGAGTCGAAATTATCCTGGCCTGGTGGAGTCGAGACAAGATAGATCTTATATTGTGAAGAGGATATTCCGGCTCAATTGTTTTTCGGTTAAGGGGTCTTTAGTTTATACAAAACCTGAGCCCGCCATCTGTTTTAGGAGCGACTACCGGCGGATATGCCTATTCGCTATTACTCCATGAAACATAGCCCTTTTCCAGCAGACGATCGACCTCTTCACTGATAAATTTGCGTATTATCTCGCTTCGACGATACGGTTTTTGACGATGAGGCGCTGTATCACTCAACTCAATGGCATGTTTAATCGAATGAGTCTCGCCTGTGGACTCTTTGTCAAATTTATCGAATTCAGAGTCCAAAAATGTTCTCAGACGCTCAGTTTCGTCAATTGAGAGCGTCTGGAGTTCATTCAGCGTCGTGGAACTATGTGACAGCGGGTAGTGGTGTTTGCTACCACTCAAAGTCCAAGTTTGAGAAAATGGATCCAGCACCACCTTAAAGTTAAGCCAGAAGTCCATTCCGAGAATTAAATCCCCCGATAATTCCGGCATGATAATAAACCATTGGAGTCCATTGACATCGGCTATGTTAATAACGAATCTCGCTCCACCGAGTCCTTTGACAACCGACTTATCTCCGAGACGAACGCCCGCACGTAATGTCAAATCAGTCGTCAACTCCTCAGTTTGGAATTGTTTAACTTGTTTGTAGGCGGACTCGCTAAGAAATGATCTCCCACTACCGCTGTCGACAATGCCACGATTTTTTTCACCGAAGATGTTAATGTAGACAAGTATCCTAATTGACCTTTTAGGTTCATGAGTTGCACTACCAGGACGATATATTCTCCTCTGTGCTAGTCGGTGGATAACACAAGGAGGAAGTCAAGTTGGAAACCAAGTTCTGAAAGATGTTGGTTTTTCTTTAAGACTGACTGAGTCAGTGACATCCTCTTCGGAGCTCTCATCTGAAAATGAGAATGAGGCGATAGTTTCCTCAAAGAATCTGTCCTGCTTTGCATGTAAAACATGCTCCACCTCGTTATCAGAATCTTCCGAATCACTAGGAGCTTCGTCCAACAATCGCAACTCAAGTGGATCAGGACCACCGAACCCTACTTTACTCGCGAAATTGTCGACCTCATCCAAAACTTTAGGTTGGTTAATGTTGATTGGCCTTTGCACGTCAACGTCCCTTTTGGATGAAGAAGGAGTTTCAACATCCTCATTTATGCCCTTGGTTTCAGTAATCTGAGAGGAAATTACTGAGGGCTTTTGACATTTTCCTGGTATTTTGGGCAACTAGTGTTGAAATGTCCTGTTTCGCGACAGAGGCAACAGACCATTTGTGGCTCTGACGTACAAAAACGCAACGTATGTCCTAGTTTTGCGCAATTGAAACAGAACAGCTTAGACCGGTCAAAAGGAGGTTTTGATCCTTCCGATTTTGTTTGTTCGTCGACAGGGATCTTAGCAACAACTTTTTTGGGTGTGTCTATTTGATTTGACTTAGCCTGAAACCTGTCCAAGTTTTGGTTGAGTCTCAGACGAGTCATAGATTTTGAGTTTTGAACCTTGAGATCTTTTCTAGGGTTCGCGGTTGATTTCATCTGGATAGCATTAAAGTCCGTGACTTGTTTGTCCTCATAATTCTCATTACTCGGCCTCAATCCGTCCGGAATCACACATTCGACAAACTCGGCGACCGAGTCGAACTGTCCGTGCACATAATTTAGGTCTGTTCGGCTAGACCTCGGATGCGCCCTTTGTGATTCAACCGATCTTTGGTAGAGGTAACTAAGCTCGTTGACATAATGCAGAAATTCGGTATAATTTTTAAGGGATGGATTTAAAATCTCGAAATTCAGTCGCGGGTTAAATTTTGGGAAAATCTGTTTTAATCGTTCTCTGAATTCCGGCGGGAACTGCATACGTTCAAATATGAGTCTAGCTCTACACGCGAACTCCGCGAGAGTTTCGTTTTTCTCAAGTTTCAATTCATGAACTTCGAGGAGAAGGTCGGCGTCATCTTTCTTAACGCCCCACTTATATCGGAAAGCACGTGAGAAGTCCCTCCATGTACGCCACGTATGTATCCCTATGTATCTCACTGGTACTCAAATAATCCTTAAGAATCAGTAAAAACTGTTCAGGATTTCTCTCGGTTTTCGGAAAAGAGATATTCCAAGAACTGACTATGCGTCCTATTTTCATTGGCAAGTTTGAGTCGTCCTCACGCCACGAGAATAACGAACCTGTTCTCCATGTGGTTGACATGTTCGAATTTCGACTTGACAATGGAAAACTCCGTGAATCGCAGGAGCGGAATGAGGCACGACCTATACCTTGACTATTATTCTGATTGTTTTGGAAACCATGTCCCTCACTAGCCATCATTTCGCGATACCGTTGTTCTGAGACGAAAATCTCCTTGTCCACTATTTGCCCATTGGTATTTGGTTCACCAACCACGATTCTAATCAACCTAGGAACCGTGATTTGACTTCCAAAATCCAAATTTTTGACATCTGTATTTTGTGGAAAATTATTGTCGCGAGTGAGTCGAGAACCCGCGTTCTGAATTCTTGGTGGAAACACTGTACGTTCATTCTCGAAATGCACGTTTCTAAGTTCCGTTTCCACCGAACCCATTTCATTTCTTACGGTCGACGGACTGATAATTGACCATCCGGTTCGATGGAGCATCCGGGTTCGATTCGCGATGAGCAGAATAATTCGGGTGGTAATTATCGTAGGGCACACTTAGTGAGACCTCTCCCCCTTCGGACCCTTGGTTTAGCATAATACATGAGGGGCGGTCGACGCGATTCATAACGTGACTTCGTTCATCTTGTTTTTGGCTCGACTGAAGTGACCTCTCTAACAACTCATTCTGTTGAGAGATTACATCCTCGAATTGGGTCGTCAATGTTTCGACTCTGCGTTCTAAAACACTGACATTCTGATCCAACCCGGGATTGACTGACCCAGGGCGGATAGGAGTCATTGCGCGTGAGCCCCTTCCCCTTCCTCTACCCGCACCCATGGGGAAACCGGTGTTAGGTGTGCGAGTAACTGACTCTACATTTATCGGGACCCGCGTTTCCGAGTCCATTTCGCTCACGTTGGGGCCGGTCACTGTCTCGGTAGTTTGTTCTAACGAAATTGTCTGGTTAAGGGGTGCCGACGTGCTAGTTTCCGAAACTTTCAGGGAATGAGCTCTGTTTTGCTTCCTCCTCGGAGGTGAAAAAAACATTTCTAAATTCTAAATTATTACGAATATTTCAATCGACCTTCAGTCAAAAAGCTAGGACATATCCTACATGAATCAACAAAACAATCCGATTTCAATTTTACCGAACCGAAAGGAAACCGGCCCTTCTTTCAATTTGACAAGAAACCAGAATAAAATCTGATTTCTATTCCATTAATATTCTGGATCAGAAGAAGGTCTGATTTAACATGATTTTATAAATTAATTCTGGTCGATTAATTTTCTCGATATCAGGGTAAGCCCTAATTCCGACAATTTTCTTGTAAAAATTTTAAAATTTAATAAAAAGATCAAAAACCCAGGATAAGACCTTTGTTAGTCGACAACAATCAATTTATTTTCAACACTCTTTTAATTTAAATTTTATAACCAATTCAATATTAAACAATCAGAAAAGATCTAAATTATTTAATTCTCCGTCGATATATAATTCACATCAGATTGATATGACAAGACATAACACCTGACCTTTAACCTATAATTCAATTTTATATCATATGTTGTTAACAAAGACAGGGGCAAGACCTGAAATCGGTAAACAACATGAAATAGTTTCAAAATATTTAACATTGAATAGTGGCGCAAGATCCTTCCATTCAAGTTAAGACAATCAGATAAATAATCAAATGCTCAGGGCATGACCTAAACGTATTTTGATTCAATTTGTCATTTCCCGTCGAACGATCGGAGCAAGATCACTATCGCTCAACTTTGACCGATAAAAAAAGTTTAAGGTCTCGCACATTGTGAAATTGACAGACAAGTTTATAACAATCAATCAAATTCAATAGGCGATTTACACAAAAATTTTCATAACCTTAAAATGTCAAATTAATTTCAATAAATATCATTTCAATTACCAATATTATTTTCACAATTCATATATTTCTAGGTTAAATTCATGCACTAAATAAAGCGGCGAAAGATTCAAAATAGTAACTACAAAGAAGAGATGCGATAGATAGCCTTAGTAGAGTCGAAGCCCGTGTTTATAAACACGCTCAGATTGTACGGTCGCCGAGAGAAGCATGACACATGCACGCACACAAAGCTTTTGCTTCCCGTGAGATAAGCGATAAGCACATTTCGACGCTAATAATCCACAAAAGAATTTGAATTTACACCACTTTCGTCGAAATTACCCAACTCGCCTCACGTTGGGCGCGGAATGAGACGGGATAACATTCTGGCTTTGAGTTTGAGGTTAATAATTATAGAAATTTTGCACTTTACTTTTCTCCAAAATTCATCCCTCACTTGGGGCAGCTTGGGTCGGGGCCGCCAAGGCTCAATTGAATAAATTTACTGTGAAATAAAACATGTCGAGCGCCAGCTAGTTGACTCCCAACTAGCAAGGGAGCAAATAAAGCGAATAAAACATAAGACCAATAAGCAGGAGACGAAATTAACAGGGAGGATTCATTGGGGAGACCAAATAATAAGCGGAAGAACTACAGATTCCAGAGATACATAATTTATAGATGATTGAGTACTTACATTGTCAAATATAGCTTGACTTCCCTTCGTCGATATCAATTTATTATTGTATTCCTTTAATTCTCGTTTATTCTTTCTATTAGTAATTTGGTCGATTTCAATATTTTCGCTGTTTCGTCGAATTTTCAATGATTGAGAGCACAATGTCCGTAGACATACTTCTCGGCAGTTACAATATACGAAACTTTTCTGTTCGGTCGGGCGTCTGGCAAAAAAGTGACGCTTCCGGCTTGCCTCGCGCTTGAGGTCCCGCCGTAGCCATCGCGCGCGACCCACACGTAGGTCCCAAGACCCCGTGCCTGGTACTCAAGCCGCTGGACAGCCAGAGACCTGACATACCGACGAAATTCAAATTTAAAATGTGTCGACTTCAAAATGAGCATTCTCATCTTGACGTCTACGGGTATATGGTATTTGATGTGTTAAATTATTTTATTTCAATTAATCTCCTGTCACAAAGCTTATAATTATACTCTTGAAATTTTCCAATCTCTTCTCATTCTGAAGTAGAATTAATACTAAAATTTTCTTATTTGCAACTCTATTCTTTTATTCTTCTAAAACTCCAATTTCTGCAAACCCTCCTTCATTCCTTGGAGTAACCAAAATTAGTCTCTTTTCTTTGACAAGGTCTCCGTTTCTTTGGATTTTTTGCTGGCTCTTGATCAAGTTTTAAATTTAGCGACGCAAACGTTAACTTCCCAGCTCTTTTAGTTACTAAATCAAATGGATTACTTCTGCACCAAGTTACAGCGTCTAATTTCGCAATTCCTTTTCGCAACGTGGACTTTGCGCATACACCTCTCTGTTCCTTGAAATCTGCAAGTTCAAAAGCAACATTTATATTTTGATCAATGTCTTCTCCATATTTATACGAAACACAACTCAGGATCATTTCAGTACCTTGTATTTTCAGTTTTACTCCAGATTTTATCTGCAGGAGATACGTTTAGGTTGAAATTCGATGTAATGATCTGAGGATCCAGAATATGCGCCGCAAAATGGATAGGGTTTAGTAATAATTGGGTCCTTTTCTGCAACTTATTTTATATTATTTTACTTTCTCCAACAGAAATAGGAGACTGCGTTAGCCTCTCTACGAAACAGCTTTTGATGTCGGAATGAGCTTTTGGGACTAAGCTCAATGTACAGTAATCACCCTGTAAAATTTTAATACACATTACAACGGAAGCTATTATTTCATTTGGGCTGAGCAATTCATATCCGAAATTGTCGTCAAGGATATTGTAAATGAACGTCGCTTCTCAAAATCATTCCATCCATTACCGCTAGTCTTTTTAGAGCCTTTTTATTGTAGAGTGACCTCTCTGCATAGAAGAGATTTGATCCCCATCTTGTTTTTCCCCGTAGTTTAAGGGAAACCTTTTTGACCTTTTTAGTATTATCAGACTTCCCCAAATCATCTCAGATTTCTGTGAAAATGGCTTTTAAAAGTTGTGAACCGTTAATTTCCTTAACTATGTATTTTGCTGTTTCCGATGTATTTTTAAAAGTCTCTATTTTCATAATATCGCCGACCAGTGAGTTCAAATTGTGAGCAGGACAACTATAAACAGAAATGTGAGGATATTTCTCTTTAACTAATCGTCGTTCCGTAAGCATAGCACTAGTACGAACAGTTATAATAGCTAATACTTTCGATGGTCCAATTTCATCTATTAATTCCAGAATCCTCTCATATAAATATTCTCCATGGCGACTGTCGGCTTCTTTGTAGGGGTTTATAGAGACTAGGAGTGGGTGTCGTCATTAAATGATGATTATTTGATTCATTTATAAAAAATATAATCAAGTGTGCATTAGTTGTTGAATTCATACTCGCCATGTAATTCTTTATGATTTGTTTAAGTTCAGTTAACGATTTTTTGTACAATTTGTAATCAATACAATTTAAAAGGCTTGTAAATAATTATTGAATTCTGAACAATTCTCAGTAATAATATTAATTTTTGTTTATTCTGAAATAAATCATTATATTATTTGTATTAGTAAAATTCGAGTCATTCAAGTCATTTTTTCAAAATTCTATGATTTCTCCAGGTTTTCCTGTAGAAACCCTGGTTATGATTAACTGCTTACCTTTTATTGCTCCGGCCATTACATTATACAGCAACTGCTTTTGCATTTGCTATAAGAGAATATAAACTGTACCTTCTGAATTTACTTCTTTAAATTTAACTAATATTTTAATTAATTAATCCTCCTAATAATGAACGAATCAATTCGTTTATTGAAGTTAATCATTTTTTATTGTATTAGGATTACTGTTATTAATAAATTACTTATTTATACCAAAATATGGCATTGTTCTTATTTTAATTTCCTTTGCCATTAAATAATTTCTTCACGCCAATATAAAATTAGAATATCTTTTACTGAATTTCAATTTCTAATTAAATTTTATATTTGAGAACAGTAACTTTGTTTATGAAATATAATTTCACAATGTTATTATTTAAAAATATCGAATAAATTTCGCAAATTTTTTTGTAACTAAATGTAATAACAAAATAATTTAATTGCTTCTTCATGCTTTTTTTCAAAAGTATTTTTTGCAAACATAATTCATATAATTTTGATAGACTAAATTAGAGACAAAAATATTATTGAATGTTTCAATTAGATTCTAGGGATGTCTAAAATCTGAACGAGATGAGTACATTGTAATATTTGGCAACAATAAGAATTCTTAAGTCTCTCAAATTAGATTCTAGGAAAGTCTAAGGTCTAGATTTAATGACAATAGAACTAATTTAGCAAGTGCAGGCATCGAGAATAAAGTGGATCCACCTCTCAAACTGTAATGACACCCGTGGAAAGTTACCCTCGGAAAGATAGAGGAAAAGCAATCCCCCTCCATTGTTCGAGAAAACAGACCTGCAAGTCTAAGTGCTTATAAATTGAAGCACTTGTTCATTAAGAACAAAGTTTTTCTGAAGTTCACATCGTGTGAGAGAAAAGTTTGCTTATTTTGAGATGGCTGATCGCAAAGCGAAACGCCTCTCAGGTGCTCAATATCGCAAGCGAAAAGCTGAACGCGATGAAGAAAACAAAAAAAATTGTTCATTATTTAAATATTCAAAAAAAAGTGATGATACACAAGTGATTGCTCTGGCTGTAAGTGATGAAGTTGCAGAAGCTGTTGAGCAAGTCCAGGAACATGAAAATAAGGTATGTTTTCAAGCGAATTATAATGATTTTATCTTTACACTCAGATACCATTTTCAAAAGTTGGAACTCACTTAGGCAATTAAAAAAAAAAAAGTTGCTAAAGTTCCTTTATATTTATAATGTAAACTTGACAATTTTTTTCTCATAATAACACCAAACTTGGTGCAAAAAGTATCAAAGTTTCAAATAATGATTTTACTCACCACATGATTGAAAAAATTCAAGACGATAATATTTTTATGAATATTATTAACATTTATTTGGATATGATAAATAATGAAGTTTTACAATCTATGTAAAATTTATACGTTTTTGAAATTTTGCTACTTTTTTGCACCAAGTTTTAACCTAAGGCTGCATCTATCGGAAAAATTCTAAAAATATTTGTAAAATTCAGAAAAATGCTATGGACACTTACCTTTGAAATGGAGCCAAGTAAATTTAAAGAAATGTTTATTGTTTCCAAAGTTATTCCTATTTTCCGTAAACATCGAAATTTGATTTTTCTGTGCAATATCTGTTTATTAAATTGACATTTTGCCTTCAAATTGATTTTATTAGTCGCAACATTTTATTATGTTTTGGATAAAAATATCTCAAGCGTGCCACTTTTAAATCGATAGTTGTCTTTTTCAATCAATTTATACAGTTTTCTATTCATTTTTATATCGATAAACTCCCCTAAAATATTGTTGCGAAAAACTTATTTTTTTAAGAGTTATTAACAATCAAAGTTCTTGATCATTTTTTTCAAAAATTGATTACTCGCGAACGGTGCATCGAAATTAAATAATTAAGTTATGACAATTTTTAATGCGAAGTATTAGCGTGAAGAATACTTCACGCTAAAGAATTTTTCGGTAGTAAAATAAAATAAAAAAATATATCGAAAGAATTCTTCCACGATCCAACTTCACATTATAAACGAATTTTACCGAACGACGAAGAAGTTAACAGAGACTGGTTAATTTATTCGACAAAAACAAACTCGTTGTTTTGCTTTCCATGTAAATTATTTAATAATACCGGTATCAGTCTTAAAGGAAATGGTTTTTATGACTGGAAAAATATTTCCAGAGCCTTAGATCGACATGAAACAAGTAGTATTCACATTAATAACTTTCAAGAATGGACAAATTTGTCCTCAAATTTGAAAGCTAATAAAACGATTGATGCCTTATATCAACGATTTTTAGATTCTGAGAAACGACACTGGTATAAGTTTTTAAATTGAATAGTTGAACTCGTAAAATATCTTGGTAAACAATGTTTAGCATTTGAAGGAAAAGTTGATAAGTTGTACAAGCCAAATAATGGAAATTTTTTAAAATTAATTGAAATGGTTGCCAAGTTTGATGACAGTGTAGCTGAACATTTAAGGAGAATACAAATTCAAACTGAAAATGGAAAGAAAGTTCAAGAACATTATCTCGGTAAAAATATTCAAAATGAACTTATTGAAATGTTAGGTGTTTCAGTTAAGAATCAAATTGTAGAAAAATGTATATTAGCTAAGTATTATTCGGTGATACTTGACTGTACTCCTGACAAAAGTCACACTGAACAAGCTTCTATTGTAATTCGTTTTGTTTCATGTCCATCGAATGGACCTGTTAAAATTGAAGAAAGATTTCTAGGCATTGCTTCCGTAGAAAATACTACTGGGGAGGGATTGGCCGAGTTCCTTGTAGCCACGTTAGAGGGTTTGGGTCTGCAGATAAGTTGTGACGTTGCAGATTTTCTGCAACTCACAAATTCAAGTTTCGTACATTACCCTTAAGAAATTGCCCTCGTGTTTACACCGAGAGTAGAAAAATTCGGCACTCCTCTCTTTGTTATGTTTTTTTTTAATTCTATTTTATTTCCTGTTTTACCTTTTTATTTGGTCACTCTAATGTATATTTGTATAATTGTAATTTTAAGAATATAGGGCTGTCTT
>CAKNXH010059740.1:89703-121464 GCA_932178445.1 Andricus quercusramuli | reverse complement strand
AAATCGGAATTTCACAATTCTTTTCAATTCAAGCCTTCTTACTGGGATATAGGATTTATTGTAAATGTTTAGTAAATTGTCTCGTAGCTCAGTGGCGGGTACTCTGGACTGATACACGAAGGATCGCTGTTTCAAGTCTCGAAGCATGCACTTTTTATTAATTTTTTTTTCTGATCGACCTCGACCACGCATTCATATGAATTCACACTCAATCAATTCGTGCTGTCTCAATTCATCGAAATGCGTCTCAATGACTTCGAACGAATCGGAAAACGGGATTCACGCGCATTACAAAAATGTTAATTCGCCCCAATCCGTATCGATTCTTTCTTTTTCGCTGGGTGGTGTAGTCGAGGCCTGGCGCCGCCAGGCCACTTATTTTGGAGGCCTGGCGGTGCCAGGCAATAGAATATATATTTAAAAGTTTCTATGTATGTCAACGGCGATACCACGCTGAAAACACCAGTTCCCGTTAGATCACTGAAGTTAAGCAGTGTTGGGCGCGGTTAGTACTTGGATGGGTGACCGTTCGGGGAATACTGCGTGTTGTTGACCCGCCGTGGGTGTGGTGGACCCACACTGGTAGTATTTATCCACCTAGAAACACTACCCGAATCGGGTAGTGAGGCAATGAACTTTCGAGTTCGAAATGCTAATCAATTTTTTTTTTTTTATGTATGTAACGCCAGGCCACTTTTTTTTTTTAGGACTACACCACTGATTATAATGCCATATTACTTTACCATTACTTTACCATTACGCTGTAGCGTAATTTTTGCGTTCGGCTGGTCCGTCAGGGATTGGAAAAGGTCGTGCGATTCTGGGTCACGCTGCACCTGTCGATTGTGCAGACCCCTGACTTAGATCCTCTTAAAATGCAAATATATACTTAGCAACAGTTCCAGTAAACGCACCTATTAAATTCCCTTTAGATCCACTTATAGAAATTCCATACAAAGTAATTTAACGTTTTAATGTCCGTTTAAAATCTCCTTAGATCCTCTTGAAGACGGCAAATATATACTCAGTAACTTTTCCAGTAAACGTAGTCCTATTAAATTCCCATTAGATCCATTTAAAAGAATTTCTCAACAAATAATTTCGCGTTTTAAGGTCTACTTAGATTCCGCTTAGATCCTCTTAGAATTATGTTCCTATTAAATTCCTTTTAGATCCCTTTAAAGAAATGTTCAAAAAGTAATTTCAGATTATAATTTCCACTTAGGTTCCCCGTAGAACCCATTACAAATATTTCGCGAAATTAACTGCGGAACCAGTGTCCCCTTAGGAACATTTTACAACACATTACGTTCCAAGATTCCTCTTCAAATCCACTTAAAACTCTAACTGCAATCTTAGAAGATTCTAAAGAGATTCTAACGATTCCTAACGGGTATTTTTACCAGGGATAGCTCTTAAATCGCGATAAAATGATTGCTATTTGGGATCGATGTATTGAATCAATTGCATGAGATCGTTATACTTTTGGACTGTGATGGTATTTCCATGCGGATAAAGAGTCGATAATTGAACATTTTTGAATTGTCTCTGAGAAATCGTTCTTTTCGCAATGTCCACCTTACGGATCTGTTCGTCGTCGTATATCATATAAAGAACAAATGGTCTCTCTCGATTGAGTTTGGTAGACCTGATTTTGAGCCAGCTGATTTTTTCTTTGTGCACGTCGACCTTTCAATTGACGATTAGTTGTTGCAACTCCTGTGATTACACAAATTCTGTGGTTTGCATTTTAGTGACCTCAAATTTTGGATTATCACCGAGCGCGTAGCGCTAGGTAAATACATTATCGAGCGCGAAGTGCGAGATGAATACATTCTAGAGCGCGAGGCGCGAGAACCAACAGTCGCGCGCAATTCTGCTCTTTCTCAATCAATCCGAAATATCTATCAAAGCTATTGTAACTATGCGTAGATAAAAAAAATTCTGTTCCATCAAATCGACCCTGCTTGAAGCCAAGAAATGCTTCAATAAAAGTGTGCCTTTTATGTTTAGATTCTGTCCTTCACATGAATCGGAATAAAGAATAATATGCTTTGTTGCTTCCATGATGTGATTTTTCAAATTAATCTTCAAACACGAAGCGATCTCTTGTGCTCCTCTTCCAGCAACATTTTCCGACCAGATGTACATATAAGCTATAAGAAAGTGTTGATAATTGTAATGTTTTCCATTTTTTTTTTAAATTTTAGTTCTGCCAACAAATATTTAATCTTTTTAATGTATTTTTAGTATCTAATACAACAAAAATTAATAGTATGAATCGATGATTATTATATAAGCATTAAGGGTGTGCGGGTTCAAGACTTTTCCGTTTTGGATTGGGTTCAGGTTTTTTCAGGTATAGCAGGGAAACCCAAAAGTTTCGAGTATCCAAAAAAATCGGGTTACCGGAAAATTATCGAGTCATTTGAAGTTATCGGTTCTCATTTCTCATGAATGTTTCAATCCACAGAGTTTTAAGTGCTCGGAGAAATTCTCACGAGCATGAGAATATGCTCGAGAATATGCTCGAACTTTATATGCTTTGAGAATTTCATGAGCATTTATGAGCATTTTGAATTAGGATTGGAAAAATCGTATTTTCTATCTTTATTAATAATAATTACATTGATTAAATTTCGTGGGAGAATGCATCGCTTGAAATTGGAAAGGGTGCTAAAATTAAATGATAAAAGAAGTCAAAGAAATAGAAAACATATTATTCGCATTAAACAGTGCCTTATTCAGCGTAGCTACAGTATCCCAATTTCTAAATTCTTCTACGTATGAAACAAACTATAAACCTAAAAGATTAATAATGTTAATGAAAAATAAATTTTGTTTCTAAATATATTTAGAACACATTTTAGCTGTGGTTTAAAGTCAAAAAGGTAAATTATCAATCAAAGAAATGAATTTTCAACTGAAATGATGAATCTTCAACCAGAAATATGAATTTTTAACCAAATAGTTATTTGAATTTTTAACTCAAAAGATCAATTTTCCACCAAAATACTCATTTTCAACAAATTACATGAATTTCCATCTGAAAAAAATCAATTCGTCACCAAAATTATAACAGTTAAAATGTCAGAAAAATAAATGTTTAAATAAAAAAAAAACGAATTTTCAACAAAATATTTTTTGTTATAAAAAAATGCGTTTTAAGGGTGTTGGATAACTTCGACTTGGAATTTTTTTTATAGGCCCGGCACTGACTCCATATATAATTTTTCCCAAGTATTTGAGAGCGAAAGAAAGAAAACTTGTCAAATATCCGGGGTTTTGCGAGATCCTCGGATCAATGAAATTTATAGAAATGAAGTCTTTTGCTAAGGGAATAACTATTTTCGCGGAAATTATTAATTTTTCCAAAGGGAGAAATCTGAAGACAGCATTTGAACGGCGAGAACCGTTAGCTAGTTTATTTTTTTACTCATCATTCTGACATCACAGAGGTATTTCCAGGGGTCAGCCAATATTCGAAGACCCAAAAGTAGATGATGGCGAACCTAAATTTCGCGAAATACGTCGCGAAATGGAGAAAAGTGTGGCACGAAATTGAGATGTCCTGTGTATGTGTGCAAACTCGGCAAACAGACCGGCTGTCAAATTCGTGCTCCGATCGGAATCCTCAATGCTCTGAAGTCCGCACCACACATTGCCACTCGCGAAATCGATCGTGGCGCAAATATTTAAAAAGTTCTTGAAGACAGCAACTGCAAATGCACCAATTTTATAGATAAATCAATTTATGATTGTACGCAAATTTGTAAATTTACCCAGTTGGAAATTATAACTTTCAAATTATGATTTGAACATTTTTAAATTATAAATTTATCAAGTTATCCAGCAATAAATTCCGAAACCATCAAATTCGATTTCTGAAATTTCGAAATTAGGCCCTCTGCAAATTTATTTATAGATTCCAAGTTTATCAAGTGGTCCGACTATAAATGAATTATATCAAGAAGCTTGTAACGGGGACACGGATTGTGGTCATATTTTGTGAGCGAAGAGGGCCTCATTTGAGATTAAAAAAGCTGAAACAGTTTACTAACATGGAAAGCGGCTTACGAGAAAACGGGTTACAAGAAATCCGCGCAAAATGACTATGGGTTTGAATTATAAAACTAAAGAGTAAGGATCGGCGGGGTAGTGGTCTAGGTTCAAGGCTACGGATTCTGCCGCCATGCGTTCGCGTCCTCGTATTCTCGTTAATTTTATTTGTTTCTAATTTTTTTTCAATACATTACCGTGAATATGCATAGATATTATAAAAATATTGATAAATATTAATATTTTTTGAATAGGGTGCAGCAACAAAAATATTTTTGTGATAAGCTTTTGGAGGGCGGGGATGCTAAAAAATGCCCTTCATCCTCCAATAAATTATCAATAAAATGAAGAACATGAATAAAATCAATAAAATTAATAAAACGAATGAAACGGATAAAATGAATCAAATAAATGAAATCAATAAAATCAGTGAAGTCAGTGAAACCGATATAAATTTTATTATATTGATTTGATTGATGTTGTTCATTTGATTGTATTTTTTAAAAAATCAAATATTTATATTGATTTTCTTCATTTTATTACAAAATACAATGAAATGAATCAACAAAATCAATAGATTGACTGAAATCACTAAAATCAAGAAAATCAAATTATAATCAATAAAATCAGAATTATACTGATTTTAGTGATTTTATTCAATTCATTGATTTTTGTTTTTCATTTCATCGTATTTTTTAATTAAATCAAGAAAATCAGTATGAATATCCGATTCTTGTATTAGAAAATACAATGAAATGACTCAATGAAGTCAATAAATTGAATAAAATACTAAAGTCAAATTATTATCCATAAAATCAAAATTGCACTGATTTTAGTAATTCCCAAGTGCGAATTGCCGGAACTGAAAACACGGCCCAGGCTTGGTCCAATTTCGGCAGCCAAAGATCGGCTAATGTTATTGGGCCAATATCGGCATTTTAATCGGCCCAATGTTGTGCCCGTACTGGTTGCCTATATTGGCTATTAAAATTTGTCGATCTACCGCTGATGCTTGGCCCAGTGATGGCACATTATTGGACCAAGTGTTACTTTCATCACAGCAAAGCATGTTTTATCAGGAAAAGCCAGAAATCGGCCCAGACGCGGCGCATTACTGTTCCAAACTTCGTCTTTACTCTAGCAAAACATGTTTTAATAGGAAAGGCCGGAGTCTGGCCCAGAAAAGGCGCATCACTGCGCCCAGTGTGACTTACTACGGCAAACCATGTTTGAAGAGGAAAAGCCAGAGTTCGGCCCAGACTCGGCGCACTGCTGTTCCCAACTTTGTCTTTACTTTGGCTAAACATGTTTCAATAGGAAAAGGCAAGGTCTGGCCCTGCAAAGGCCGGAAAGAGGTGCCAAGTATAGGCCAAAGCATTTATTCAGATTTATGTGTTTTCTAATGTTTAAGAACTATAAATACAACTGTCTCGAATGCAACATTTTTCCTGATTTTTTTTTTATTTAAACATTATTTTATTGATATTCCTGTTAACAGTTCGTATATGTTACATCTATACATAACGTCGTATAATAATAAATATTTAATTAGAGAAAGAGAGTTTAAAATTTGGTGTTTCAACTGTTTTGAGCTGTAGCTTATGAGGATGGCTTTTTCATCAAGTTTCAACTCAGAAGTTTAGCGCAATGGTTAAGACTCCCGACTGCTAGGCGATAGATTTAGGTATAGATGTAGGTTCGATACCCCGTAGCGTTCGAAATTTTATTTATAATATAATATTTAAATATGTAATATGTATTCACTCTACACCAGGACCCATTAATATTCAAAGTCAAATTACTCGCAATCAATTATTATTTATTTTTTAAATACCTGTTTGTCATATGTTTAGCTTATAGCAGTAGTGAGTGCTAAAGTTAAACAAAATGTTTGAATGAAATTTCAGTTTTTGAAATTATAATAAATATTCGGACGTTATGCAGTCGTATATAGATGCGTCCTAAAACAATTCAATGATTTTGTATTATTTTTTTAATTAACTCCGGTAATGGCGGCCAGAGTCTGGGCCAGAATTGGCCGCCAAGTGCATACCGTAGTTACACATCCAGCTATGGCCCAATACTGGCAGCCGAATTTCGGCAACATTTTTGCCAATACTGGGCCAATGTTGGGCCGTATTGGAATTCGCACTTGGCTTATAGTGATTTTTTTCAATTCATTGATTTTAATGCTTTGATTGATTTATTATTTTGATTCTATTGATTTTAATGCTTTTATTGATTTTATTTTATTGATTTTGTTCAAGTTATTGCATTTTTTCATTGTAAATATTAAAATTTTTTATTAAAAAATACAATCAAAAGAATCAATGAAGTCAATAAATTGAATAAAATACTAAAATCAAATTATTATGAATAAAATCAAAATTGCACTGATTTTACTGATTTCAGTGATTTTGGTCAATTTATGGATTTCATTGATGTTATTGATTTTTTTATTTTTCATTTTATTGATAATAATTTTTTGTTTTTTGCTTTTAGTGATTTTATTGATCTACTTGATTTTTTTTATTAAAAAATGGAATGGATAAATTAATAAAAGCAATAAATTGAATGGAATCAGTAGAATAAATAAAAAAGATTTATTATCAACAAAATCAATAAAGTAAACGACATCAATAAAATCAATAAAATCCATACAATAAAAAAAATTAATAAAATCAATGAATTGAATAAAATCAGTATAATTTTGACTTTATTGATTAGTGATTTTATTCAATTTATTGATTTTATTGGTGCTTTTCATTTATTCTATTTCATTGATAATAATTTGATTTGATTGTTTTTAGTAATTTCATTCAATTTATTGATTTTTTAAATTCATTTGATTGTATTTTTTAATAAAATGGAGAAAATCAGTATAAATATTCGATTCTTTTATTAAAAAATACAATAAAATTAGTCAATAAACTCAATAAATTGAATGAGATTATTACTAAAATCGATAACATCAATTTATTATCAACAAAATCAGTAAACAAAAAAACACATAAATGAAATCTACATTTTACTGATTTTATTCAATTTATTGATTTTATTGAGTCATTCCACTGTATTTCTTAATAAAAGAATCGAATATTCATACTGATTTTCTTCATTTTATTAAAAAATACAATCAAATGGATAAAAAAATCAATAAATTGAATGAAATTACTAAAAACAATAAAATCAAAATATTATCAATGAAATAAAATAAATGAACAGCACCAATAAAATCAATAAATTGAATAAAGTCACTAATTAATAAAGTCAAAATTATACTGATTTTATTCAATTCCTTGATTTTATTAATTTTTTTATTGTATGGATTTTATTGATTTTATTGATGTTGTTTACTTTATTGATTTTGTTGATAATAAATCTTTTTCATTTATTCTACTGATTCAATTCAATTTACTGCTTTTATTGATTTATTCCATTCCATTTTTTAATTTAAAAAAATCAAGTAGATCAATAAAATCACTAAAAACAAAAAAAAATTATCAATAAAATGAAAAATAAAAAAATCAATAACACCAATGAAATCCATGAATTGAATAAAATCACTAAAATCAGTAAAATCAGTGCAATTTTGATTTTATTCATAATAATTTGATTTTAGTGTTTTATTCATTTTATTGATTGCATTGATTCTTTTCATTGTATTTTTTAATAAAAAATTTTAATATTTACAATGAAAAAATGCAATAAATTGAACAAAATCAATAAAATAAAATCATTAATATCAATAGAATCAAAATAATAAATCAATCAAAGCATTAAAATCAATGAATTGAAAAAAAATCACTATAATTACTAAAGTCAGTGCAATTTTGATTTTATGGATAATAATTTGACTTTAGTATTTTATTCAATTTATTGACTTCATTGAGTCATTTCATTGTATTTTTTAATACAAGAATCGGATATTCATACTGATTTTCTTTATCTCATTAAAAAATATGATGAAATGAAAAACAAAAATCAATGAATTGAATAAAATCACTAAAATCAGTATAATTCTGATTTTATTGATTATAATTTGATTTTCTTGATTTTAGTGATTTCATTCAATCTATTGATTTTGTTGATTCATTTCATTGTATTTTGTAATAAAATAAAGAGAATCAATATAAATATTTGATTTTTTTAAAAATACAATCAAATGAACAACATCAATCAAATCAATAAAATAAAATTTATATCGGTTTCACTGATTTCATTGATTTTATTGATTTCATTTATTTGATTCATTTTATCCGTTTCATTCGTTTTATTAATTCTATTGATTTCATTCATGTTCTTCATTTTATTGATAATTTATTGGGGGATAAAGGGCATTTTTTAGCACCCCCGCCCTCCAAAAGCTTATCACAAAAAATATTTTTGTTGCTGCACCCTATTCAACAAATATTAATATTCATCAATATTTTTATAATATTTATGCATATTTACGGTAATGTTTTGAAAACAAATTAGAAACAAACAAAAATTAACGAGAATACGAGGACGCGAACGCATGGCGGCAGAATCTGTAGCCTTGAACCTAGACCACTACCCCGCCGATCCTTACTCTTTAGTTTTATAATTCAAACCCATAGTCGTTTTGCGCGAATTTCTTGTAACCCGTTTTCTCGTAAACCGCTTTCCATGTTAGTAAACTGTTTCAGCTTTTTTAATATCAAATGAGGCCCTCTTCGCTCACAAAAGATGACCACAATCCGTGTCCCCCGTTACAAGCTTCTTGATATAATTCATTTATAGTTGGACCACTTGATAAACTTGGAATCTATAAATAAATTTGCAGAGGGCCTAATTTCGAAATTTCAGAAATCGAATTTTATGGTTTCGGAATTTATTGTTGATAAATTTATAATTTAAGAATGTTCAAATCATAATTTCAAAGTTATAATTTCCAACTGGGTAAATTTACAAATTTACATACAATCATAAATTGATTTATCTATAAAATTGGTGCATTTGCAGTTGCTGTCTTCAAGAACTTTTTAAATATTTGCGCCACGATCGATTTCGCGAGTGGCAATGTGTGGTGCGGCCTTCAGAGCATTGAGGATTCCGATGGGAGCACGAATTTGACAGCCGATCTGTTTGCCGAGTTTGCACACATACACAGGACTCACATACACAGGACATCTCAATTTTCTTGAACATTTTTCTCCATTTCGCGACGTATTTCGCGAAATTTAGGTACGCCATCATCTAGTTTTGGGTCTTCGAATATTGACTGACCCCTGGAAATACCTCTGTGACGTCAGAATTGTGAGTAAAAAAATAAATTAGCGAACGGTTGTCGCCGTTCAAATGCTGTCTTCAGATTTCTCCCTTTGGAAAAATTAATAATTTCCGCGAAAATAGTTATTCCCTTAGCAAAAAGCTTCATTCCTATAAATTTCATTCGTCCGAGGATCTCGCAAAACCCCGGATATTTGACAAGTTTTCTTTCTTTCGCTCTCAAATACTTGGGAAAAATTATATATGGAGTCAGTGCCGGGCCTATAAAAAAAAAATTCCAAGTCGAAGTTATCCAACACCCTTAACCAAAAATAGAAGAATGAAATTTTTAGTTGAGACAATCAATTTGAAAAAAAATGAATCTTCAATAAAATATTTCAATTTTAAACTAAAAAAGATCAATTTACTCGCAAGTTTGAGCGCGCCTAATGCGCGCAACTGTTGGTTCTCGCGCTTGATAATGTATTTACCACACATTTGTGCACAGAACTTTTGAAATTAAAGGCCAAAGCGTGAACAACTGTAATTTCATGGTATTGAATTCTCTTTTGTTGAAGCTCCTTCGGCTTTAACGAACACATTCTTATCACGTATCTCGTGCTTCGCACTCGATTTTGTCCAAAATATGAACTTTTCTACATTATGCTCAAGACTTTTATATCTAATGTTCATTATTTTTATTTCTGTACCTCGATCTGGTACTATGAAGAGGCTTCTGAAAACACCTACGGCCTTGACGATTACATTCTCATTGCGATACTCGCTCTTATCGCGCTCAGTAGCTAGGCTATACAGACGATTGGTTTTTAAATATAAAACCATGTGAAAACTAGTGAAAATTCTGATTAAAATTCATTAATCTACCAGAAAATTTATTTTTCTACTTTTTGAAAATTTTCAAAATATTGAAAAGTATATAACTTTTCTAATTTTCATCGAAATAAAAAACTTTATCAAGTTTTTTTTTTCAAGTTCAAGTCTTTCACCCATCTGTAAGAAACTTTCACAAACATTTCTGAAACTTGAAAATTTTTTTTCGTTGAAATTTTGAAAATGCTCTAAAATTTTTCATTTTGGTTGGAAATATCTGGTTAACGAACTTAACCTTCGCTTTAGGACCCTTGAAAAGTTTACCAGAGGCTGACTCGATTGGACAAATCCTTCAAAAGTTAGCGTGGCTACAATATTCAGGTAATCATACAGACAGACATGCATACATACATACACTCATCCATAAATACATGCATGCATACATACATACATACATACATACATACATACATCCATACATACAGACACACATACAGTCAGCCATACATGCAGACATACAGACAGACATACAGAAAAACACCGACAAAATTTTATGATTTTTTAACTCTGTGAGAGATCGAAAATTTGGACGATTACATTACAGTCTCATGAATGAGAGTGTAAAAAAACGAGTTTTCAGCCAAATTAATTTATTTTCAATACAAAATATAAATTTTCAAGCGAGAATGGAATAGTTATATCTTCAGTAAAAAAAATTAATTTTCAACTGAAAAGAAACGAATTTTCAACTAAAGAAATCAATTTTTATTCACAATCATGTATTTTTAACAACAAAAAATGAAATTTTGAGCAAATAGTGGATTTTTCAATCAAATAGATGAATTTTCTATCCACACAAAAACGAATTTTCAACTAAATAGTTTGTTTTTTCAATGAGAGAAATGAATTCTGAACAAAAAATAGAATAGTTGAATTTTTTACTAAAAAGATAATTTTCTAATGAAAAAGATTACATTTTAATAAAAAAAGGTAAATTGTCCAGATAAAATTGAATAGTCAAAGTAAATTTCCAAATACAAAAAATTAATTTTTAACCTAAGATTTTAGGCATTTCTTATTATACAAAGTGTAGTTTCACGCGATTTTTTGAGAATTTTTTTGGAAATTATTAACATAAAATTGGAAAGAACTCAAAGTAATAATACGAAAATTGTAACGATAGAAAGTTGTGCCGTGCCGTATCAACCCGTGAATTTATTTACAAAATTGTAAAAGATCAATTTGGCGCGTTGAAAATCTATTTGACGTTTTTGCACGTGAGTTTTGTTTTGGACATTTTTGTGCGTCAAATATTTTTTTGACGTTTATGCCCGTGATATTCTGTTTTGACAATTTTGCGCGTTGAAAACCTTTGTGACATTTTTTCCCGTGAGTTTTTCTTGGAACATTTTTCCGCGTGGAATAATTTTTTGACATTTTTGCTCGTCACAAAACTATGAGACGTTTTAGCTCCCGGTGTGTCATTTTATTTAGAAAATACGATTATTCTATACATGTTTCAGAAAAAAATTGTGTAATGAAGTGAAATTTATTTAAACAATTAAAAATTGTTTAAAAAGTCATGACGGATCAAGATTCCCCTTTAACGAATGACTCGACACTTTTGTTTTTAGAAAGATATTATCTTATTGTAAAAATAATTTATATTATCAATAAAATAGGAATAAAATACTAATATGCGTTGCCTTTAATAAATATATTTTTTAAATCAAGACTTATTTTTACCAATTGTCTTGACACTTTTGTTTTTAGAAAGATGTTGTAATATTGTAAAGATATTCGACGCAAATTTGAAATATATGGATTGAAATTGAAACTTTTAAATTGTACTTATTTTCAATTTCTAAGGAGTAAAATGTTATTATGTATGGTTTTAAGTTATATTTAAAAAGTGCAAAGCATTTTAAGAGACCTCGTTTCAAAAATTTTTAGAACTCTCAATATTCGAAAATTTGTCATTACGGATTTTCAAATAGTTTGTTTTTGATATTGTAAAATAAACAGTTGCATTTGGAACGAAAAAATTGATTTTTCACCAAAAAAAAGACGAATTTTCACAAAATATAAAAAATGTTAATCAAATATAAATTTTCTACTAAATGGTTGATAAATACTTGGCATGCTTTTTTATTGCGATTTGATAATAATAAAAATAAAAAAGACGAAGGAAATAAAAAAGAGAAGGAAGGGGATTTGCTTGGTTGCCTTCTCATTTTTCCTTCCTCTTTTTTATTTTTGTCAAAAGAAAAAAAATTCATTTCTTTTTAAGGAATTGCAATAGGAGCATTTTGTGGTGGTTGTCCAAATTTTATCGTTGAATTCTTGTTTTATTTTCAGGAATTCTATATATTGAATTTTCAAGTCAAAAAGACGAATTTTCAACAAAACATTTGAATTTCCAACCAAAAAGTATGACTTTTTAACAAAATTGTTGAATTTCAAAGAAAATAATTCAATTTTGAACAAAATAATAAAAATTTTTGTCGAAAATACTGTTTATACTATTTTTGGTCTCTGAAGTGAGCCAGAGGCATGTAGATTAATCACTATTAATTCAGGAATTTGTAGAAGAGGAAATATTCTTGATTATATAATTGATTTCTTAACATTTCTTACGTTTTTCGGGCTGCTTTATATTGCCATGAATGTATTTTGAACGACCTATGTATCCTGGAATTGGAACGACTGGAATTAACCATGGAAGAGCTGTGGGTAGATGGAGTGGGGGGACGTAGAGTTTGGGAGCCAAGTGCTCCGCATCCACTCGTGGACAGGGTTGCGAAGTGACGCGTCACTCGAGGTTTTCTACGTAAATTACCTAAATGAAGTAATTTACGTAGAAAACTGTAGAAAACCTGTAAATTACATGACAATGATGGCGGTTGTCTGTTTTCAACTTTTGAATTTCCTAGTACGTGACATAACCTTACCAAACCTTAATTAATTCAAGAATTCTAGTTATTGGATTAACAAACGATTAAAATTATGAGAAAGAAGATTTCTACGAGGATTCCAAGCTTCCCATGCAAAGTCTTAGTTTTAAGTAAGTGGAAGTAAAATTTAACAATATAGACAAAAGTGTAGCTAAATGCCTATTTTGCGATAGAGTATTGACGAACAGTGGTTATAAACGCCTTCCAGTTCATAGTTATGTGAATAGTGTTAAATTAATAATTTTTGCAATTATATTATAATATTCATCTTGCCTTATTTTTGAAAATTAAAAATAATTGCTACACGACTGGCTAGCACATGTCCACAGTCCACACGCAGAGGTTATGTACTTATGTCAGACAGGCATCGAAATATTTGCAAGTTCCACATCCACGTAATTTACATCATGTAGAAAACTTCGGACGTAAATTACGTGGTAAATTACTGTAGAAAACGAAGTAAATTA
Source organism: Andricus quercusramuli (assembly GCA_932178445.1). Taxonomy (NCBI): domain Eukaryota; kingdom Metazoa; phylum Arthropoda; class Insecta; order Hymenoptera; family Cynipidae; genus Andricus; species Andricus quercusramuli. The sequence goes on along the minus strand of CAKNXH010059740.1, from coordinate 107,921 downwards.
CCTGGAGTAAATTGCGTTCCCAACTTTGCTCGTGGATTGAGCCGACGAGCTCCGAGCGCGTCGTTCCATCTCATACGTCGCCACGCCAAGAGGCGATCTTACCCTCGTACCGCGCCATTAGATGTTTCACATCAAAAAGATCTTCTTCATTCACTCCGCTGGGATTCAAACACCGGATCAACTGATTTCTGGTCAGGTGCTCTAACCAATTGAGCTACAGAGAGATAATGGTAAGAATCTCTTTTTCTGATATACGCTGTATATAGCAAGTTGTTATATACAAGTCAATTTTTAATAGGAATCTGTATTATCATAGGAGATGGTAAATATCGATCCGCTGAGAAATCCAATCACACATACTCTTCCTCGCGAAAAGAAAGACCAACTTCAGATCACAGTATAGGCAGGTATATTCATGTCCCGCCCTGGCGGACCGGCCGAACGCAAACATTACGCTACAGCGTAACGGTAAAGTAATGGTAAAGTAATATGGCATTATAATTGATGAAAGAAAAAAAATTAATATGCAAACTGTTGCAATTATAATAAAACGTTGAAATTTACGTTAAATGGCCATGCCTTAATTGCAACAATTTGCTTTTGCAGCGTTAAAAAATAAAAAAACATAGTGACTGTCATTGCAGTCGGGCCCCTGCATATTGGCAACCCCTCAACGGGGCTTCAAGTGAGTTGCCAGTCTGCAGGGGCCTGACTTGAGTGACAGCCACTTTGTTTTTTTATTTTTTAACGATGAGAAAGCAAGTTATTGCAATGACAGCATGACCATTTAACGTAAATTTTAACGCTTTATTGTAATTGCAACAGTTTACATATTAATTTTGTTTCTTTTATCAATTATAATGCCATATTACTTTACCGTTACGCTGTAGCGTAATGTTTGCGTTCGGCCGGTCCGCCAGGGCGGCAGTTTGAACCCCCAATATCCATTCATTATTAGGCTCATCACGAGTCATAGATTGTAAAGGGGGCGCTCTTTCTTGAAAGTTTCAACAGAAAGAGATGACGAGATAGAGGGAGGGGCAGAGTTCCATAAATATAACGGCAACTGGTTGAAGCCTTCTAGATCTCGTCAATAATAATAAATCATCCCAGGTTCTTTGGGACTTTTAGGTATAGCTAGTCTCCCAGCAAAAATGAAAGAATTGATGCGGATTGGGGCGAATTAACATTTTTGTAATGCGCGTGAATCCCGCGTTTTCTGATTCGTTCGAACGCATTGAGACGCATTTAGATGAATTGAGACAGCGCGAATTGAATGAGTGTGGATTCGTATGAATGCGTGGTCGAGGTCAATGAAAAAAAAAAATTAATAAAAAGTGCATGCGTCGAGACTTGAAACTGCGATCCCTCGTGTATCAGTCCAGAGTACTCGCCACTCAGCTACGAGGCAATTTACTAAACATTTACAATCAATTCTATATACCCTGCACGTTGGTTTTCCTGTTACGGATTAAATTGTATAAATCAACACTTGCTGAAATTCGCCGTGACGCATTGGGGAGAATTCAAGTGTGTGTTTTACTCTCACGAATTCAGACGCGTTGACCAATGTTGAAGCGTTTGCGTGCTGACGCATTGAAGTGTATTCGCTGACTTTAGACTTTTGCACTGTATTTGTACGTATAGAAAGATTTAAAATTGAAATACCGTCTTCACGAATTTACATGCATTGACACATAGGTCCAATGCGTCATTGTCGCAAAGCGGGATTTGCAGGGTGGCTTAGTCTTTCCAATTCAATTCGTATCGCCTTCAGCGCACGTCATCGATAAGCAGTATTATATTTATTAAAAGTTTTTAATGTTGCAAGAAAAACTATTGCGATTACTCTGTGACCTTTTAACTCAAAATTTCACGTAGAATCCGAATTTCAACAAGTGAAATGTTAATCTTTCTTTTTTAATGAGTTTTTCTTGCATGATACGGAGAGGATACGATGTGGATACTATAAGGATACGCTGTAGCGTATCCGCTCCGTTCGTTCGGTCCGCCAGGGTGGAACGTTCCCGGAACGTTCCATGGGAACGTTCCCGGAACGTTCCAGGGAGGTGTAAAATGTCCGCCGCTTGGAACGTTCCAAACATAAATTAACGTTATTGTTATTATTATCAATAAAAAACGCGTAAAACGTAAGTGATAGGTCAAAATCGATGTCAATTTATGATACGGATATCATATTATAGTGTCGTATATGCGGTACTCAAAACTCAAAAATGACATCCATTCTTACCTATCTCTTACGGTTTACGAGATAATTGTTGTTAAAAACAACAATAATGGAAGGTTCCCCTCAGGTCCCAGCGGAACGTTCCTGGAACGTTCCCAAGGGCGGACATTTTACACGTGCGGGGAACGTTCCAGTGGAACGTTCCGTGCTATTAGGGTATACCATTAAGCCGTTTCCCTTTCGGCGAGCCTCTAGGGGTAGGCGTGACACTACCCGATTCGGGTAGTGTTTCTAGGTGGATAGTTTCTTGTAGTAAATAACTACAAGTGTGGGCTCACCACACCCACGACCGCCAACAGCAACGCAGGAGTATTATTCTCGAACGGTCACCCATCCAAGTACTAACCGCGCCCAACACTGCTTAACTTCAGTGATCTAACGGGAACTGGTGTTTCCAGCGTGGTATGGCCGTTGGTATGGCCATATAAAAATAAAAAATATAGGTGTAAAATTCCTTTTCCAAAAATCAGTTGAACTTTTAGTTTTTGAGTTATAAAATATTTAAGCTGGTCCAATCAGAAGCGACGTATAAACAGCCGTGTATGCGTGAACAGGATTCCAGCGTAGTGTTCTCCTGTCGCTAACCACACCTCTGCGCTCGCTTCAATAACACTGCGTTGAAATCTCGTTCACGCACACACGGCTGTTTATACGGCGCTCCTGATTGGTCCAGCTTAAATATTTTACAACTAAAAAACTAAAACTTCAACTGATTTTTGGAAAAGGAATTCTCTATTTATTTTCTTATTTTTATACTGCTATATAAGTTCGTACACTTGAGTCTGGGAACCCCTGTATAGAATTACTGAAAATAAAACAAGAACTCAACGATAAAATTTGGACAACCACCACAAAATTCTCCTATTGCAATTCCTAAAAAACAAAATAAAAAAATTTGTTTCTTTGGACAAAAATAAAAAAAGAGGAAAGAATAATGAGAAGGCCACCAACGAAATCCCCTTCCTTCTCTTTTTTTATTTCTTTTGCCATTTTTATTGTTATCAAATCACAATAAAAAAGCATGCATAGAGGTCGCCTTTTCGTGCATCGCCAAGTGCACGAAAAGGCGACCTCTGGCGGCCACTACACGAGACTAACAGCTGGCTCGTTCTAGAGTCGAATATGTAATTTAGTTGAAATAATTTTCTTATATATCTTTTATTATTGAATGGCGGCATTTAACGTAGTTTCCTGTCGTCTCTTGCATTTCTGAAAGTTTGAGGCCGATATTTTATGTATAAAAAAAGTTCGAACGTTCAAAAAATTTCGAGGTTCAGAAAAAAAATAGGACAATAGGCTCCTAGTTTTAATATTTGTTCGGAAATAATTTTTAGTGGAGTTCCTACCCAAATGAAGTACTTTAACGTAATTTATTGTATTCTAATACATTTTCCAAAGTTTCAGCTCGATATGTTTTTTTTTTAAAGTTCTCAGGTTAAGAAAAAAAAAAAAATTCAGTGAACTGATAAAGTGAGTTGGGCAATATAGGTATTTCGCTGTGTCACATGCCCTTAAGTATCAAATTAAAGTTTTGTTCTAAAAATTTCGTTGGAGTGTTAATAGTTGAAACAACAATTCTCGTAGGCTAGCCTTCTTTATGAATCTTTCTCAAACCATAATTTCTTGCAAGAACTGTATCCTCAGTATTTATATCAGTCCATCTTATATCCTTTCCCAAAAGTTCCCAATCGCGCTCTACCACAGGCAGTCATCTTGGTTATCAGCGTCATTTTGTGTACACTAGGGTTTATGTTTTTTATGATATATGTGCATGTATATACGGATAATAAAAACTGATATTGCCATAATACGTGCTATGATATCGATATTTTGAATTCATTTCTTTGTGCTTCGGGACCCAAAACGAAGAAGTCTTCTTTCCCTTCCGGTAATGATACTTCATTTTGAGAGGTTATGTTATCAATATTTCTTCTACATTACAAGGATTAGAAGTTATATATTTTTCAATGTTTTATATTATCTATGGCACAAATTACATTATTTTCCAACGAATTGCATTGATTTATAAATTGTACAATTCCTTCATTTTACTTGAAATCTTCTCTCGACATTTACGTCGTTTCAAATATACTACATTCTCGTGCGCTAACTGATCCAATATGGCCGCTTGTGGTAGAGTTCTTCCTATTGGTTAACTTTTTTGTAGTTGCGCGTGGCTAGACCGTAAGACCATGATCTAAAAATACACGGTCTAGCCACGCGCAACTAAAAAAAAGTTAACCAATAGGAAGTACTCAGCCACCGGGGGCCATATTGGATTAGTTAGTGCGCGAGAATGTAGTATATTTGAAAGGACGTAAACGTCATGAGAGAAGATTTCAAGTAAAAGATAAACTAATTGTACAATTTCATTAATCAATGAAATTAGTTTGACAATAATTTGATACATAATATAAAATATTAAGAAATATATAACTTATTATCTTTGTAAAGTAGAGGAAATATGGATAACATAACCTCTCAATGCACATGAAAAATTTTACCTTTCAAGGCAAATGAAATGAAGTACCATTGCCTGAAAAGAAAAAACAAGTTTGTTTTTGAACTCAAAGCACAAATAAATAAATGCAAAATATCGATATCATAGTCTGTGTTATGATAATATCAGTTCATGATTTCAAATCGTTTGAGTGAAGACCGAGACGCTAACGGTTGCTATGGTAACAAAATGGCAGCCAGTGGCTGATCGCGCGAGTGGGGCGAAACTGGTAGAGCTTAAGGCTAGACCGTGTATTCTTAGATCATGCGTAAGACCGTGTATTTTTAGATCATGTGGTAGAGGCACGAAAAGACCATAAGTAACAAGCGGCTGAAAATGATAAGGTTCATATAAGTTAGAGAAGTTATCCTGATTTGTGGATCAATATCATTATTATTCTCATTGTACGAACGATATACGAAGTAAGTAATACATACAAAATATTTTTTTATTGAGAAAAAGTGTGGACAAATTTTGGAAAATCAGTACCTTTTGAAACTAAAATGCAATGAAAAAATGATGGAATTGACGTAACTTCGTTGTAAGGTTATTGGTTATAAGATATATTGAGCCTGAACGTAAAGTAAAATATGAAATTTAGTAAAGTATTGTTCATGTTGAAAATGATTATTGAGAGATATGGGTGATTGTCAAAAAATTGACACTTGAAGGCTGTTGAGACGGTGTCCAAAAATGGCGAAATTTGTGGAGCACTCAAATTTATCACCAAGATTCTATAAATCGGAATTAAGGTTTTAAAAACCTACTTTGAAAATTGTCTAAACTCCGGAAAGGGTCTCGCGGCGGCAAGACATTGGGCAAGTCTCTAATTTCTCGAAAAAGATACAGTAACTGCTAAAAAGTGAGAGGGAAAACGTAGCCACGACTTGAAGCGTGAAGGAAGCCGATTGACGCCATCCCCCGATGACAGCTGATAGCTTTTGGTCGTACTGCGAAAGTGCGCTGTCGGTGACAGTCTCATCTGCATGCTGCCATTTGCCTTGGCGGAAATCTTAAATTTGAATAAAAAATGCAATTTGTGATTTTTTTTTTGTTGATCGACAAGTGCGAATGATTAGTGAATGCAATACGTAACAAATTTGTGAATCCTTTTTGGGCGAACAACTTTTGCCTATTAATTTTTTCATCCCTTGTGTCGTTTTCCAAATAATTTAATTTTTTTATCTTCAAGGGCATGTGACACAGTCAAATACCTACATTACCGACCTCACATTTTCAATTTTCCGATTTTTTTTTAATCTAAGAACTTCTTTTGTAAATAAATTATCAGGATGAAACTTTGTAAAATGTATAAGAAGGCAATAAACTACGTTTACGTACTTTATTCGATGAGGAATTTCGCGAAAATTTATTTTCGAAGAAATTAAAACTGGGTGAATTTATTGAACCTAAGAACTTTTTTTGTAAGTGAAATATCGGCTTCAAACTTTGAGAAATGCAAGAGCCGACAGTGAAGTACGTTTTTGTACATTATTTGAGTATAAATGATGCAAAAAGAAAAATTCCAACTAAATGTCAACAACGGTTGCCTGTTTGGTCGGTATTCGCGATGAGCACGAAAATGCGAAGTCTGGCGGCCACTAAACGAGGCCAATAGCGATTTCAATACTTACATAATTCAACATTGAAACAACATATTTCACTCAACTCTTATGCTGGACACAACTTTCAAAAAATATGATTGTAAGAACACCGCACCATCAATCTTTGACAGCGTGGACCCCATATTTCAGATGTAGACGACGAGCCAGCTGAGCTGATAGAGCCTCGATTAGTGGTCGCCAGACTTCGCATTGCCGTGCCCATCGCAAATACCGACCGAACTGGCAACCGAAACCGGAGTTGACATTTAGTTGGAATTTATATTTTTGCTTCTTTTATACTCAAATGATGTACATAAACGTACTTTACTGTCGGCTCTTGCTTTTCTCGAAGTTTGAAGCCGATGTTTTACTTATAAAAAAAGTTCTTAGGTTCAAAAAATGCACCCAGTTTTAATTTCTTCGAAAATAATTTTTTGCGAAGTTCCTCCTCGAATAAAGTACGTAAACGTAAACTTATTTTTTCAATACTTGATAGATTACTATTCACTTCCGTGAATTATAATTAATTAATTAGGAAAATAATATTACTCGATGATAAAAGTATTGTAATTAAAAAACACAAGAGTCCAAATATCTATTTCTTTTATTTTCCTCTGGGACATAATGGGATACTCGTATAACTTTGGGTATAAAAGTTTGATTGTATAGTTTAAACTGTTTTTGGACAAATTAGGGAGGGTTCTCCCGCCCATCAGCGTGTAGCTATTTATGGACTCTCTCCGCCTTTAGGAACGAATCTCTTGTTTTTGCTAATTATCTTATTGATATTGAACTTCAAAATGATCCATTTTTGAATGATCAATTCTTGACTCTATGAAGAACAACTGTTGTAATTTTTAACTAAAAGAACCAATATTTATGGCCCAAAATGAGCTCCTGAAAATCATCATTTTCGGCCTTTTCAGTCAAAACCCATCATTTTTGTAGAGAAAAAAATAACACTTCTAATTAGTTTTTTTTAATAAACACATTTTTTGAGGCTCATTTTTATAGCCTGAATACTAAATGTCCCAAATTTCATTATTTTATTACAATAATTTGTATGTAAAATTTGGCTTCCGTTTCCGGTACCGATCGCGATTGTTGGTGATTTTTTTTTGTGGTGCTAACTTTTTGGTTTTGGTGAAGGGAAAGAGGGAGTTTGAAAGGAGAAAGGTCGGTGAGTAGAGTGTTTAAGGGCTAAGGAATAAGTGAGAGTGAAGGGGCTGGTAGAAGGGTGGTGAATGATACATAATTTTCAAAAGTGAAAGAAAAGGATTTTGAGGTTAGGAACGGCGGTAAAGGTACTGGGGAGAAAGACAGAAGGGGAAATAGGTGTCCTCATAGTAAAAGTGGGAAGTGAGGAGGAGAAGAGAGAAATTATGGAAAGGACAAGGATGCTAAAGGGTAGGAATGAAAGAATTGACGAGGACCTGACATGGAGAGAGAGGAAGTGGATGATCGAGCGGAGAGCATGGATAGAGAGGAGGAACGGGGGTAATGTTTGGATAGTGAAAGACAGGTTGTGGGTGAATGGGATGAAGTGGATCTGGGACGAAGAGAGAGAAGAGCTGAGAGCAGAGGAATCAATACTTGGGAGGAGGGAAAACGAAGGTAATGAGAGTAGGAGGGATGGGGCGGGGTTTCCACCAGAGCAGACAAACTGAGCACGAGAAGGAGGAGGGGGGAAGGACAAAAAGAGAGGAGTGAGTGTAGCTTTCTGGAATGTGTCAGGGCTAAAAAACAAGAACGAGGGATTCTGGGAGGCTATTGGAAAATGGGACGTGGTAATGCTGAGTGAAACGTGGGTGGATGAAAAGGATTGGAAGGGCGTGAAACGAAAGTTGCCGAAGGGGTATGTGTGGACAATGCAAGAAGCGAGGAAAGAACATGAGAGGGGAAGAGCGATGGGAGGCATGGTGTCAGGGTTAAAAATGAGCTGATGGGAAATGAAAGAGTGGAAGAGCGGGAAGAAAAGCGGGAGGGCGTGATGGTGAGAAGAATAAAGGTAGGAAAAGAGAGGATGACGATCGTTTGTGTGTATAGAAGGAGAGGAGAAGAGGAAGGATGGAGAGTATTAAGGGAATGGATGGAGGAAAGGAATGAAGAGTTGGTCTTGATAGGAGGAGACTTAAACGCATGGACCGGAGAGTTATGGGGGGGGGGGGGGAGAGATCTGGGACGAAGAAAGCGAAACTTTTCGAAGAAATTCCAAGCACAGGGAGATAGATCGGGAGGGTAAAACTCTTTTGAACCTGTTAGGAGAAGAGGGGTGGTTTATCTGTAATGGAAATATAAAGGGAGATGAAGAAGGGGAACTGACTTTTATAGGGAAAGGGGAGACAGTGATAGATTATATCCTAGCAGAAGAAAGAATAAGGAACAGAATAGATAAAGCGGAAGTAGGCAATGAAATAGGCTCAGAACACTTTCCGCTAATAGCGACATTGTAATGTTCAGGATGGAAGCGACATAGCGAAAAAAGGGAAAGAACTGGCGAAAGGAAAGTAAGAATGGGTAGATGGGGGGAGGATAAATTGAGATAATTTAAAGAAAGAATGGAGAGCGAGGAGATTAGAGTAATGGAAGGGGAAGACGTGGACGCGCGCTTTGAAAAGCTAAAAGAACTAACAGAAAGGATAAAAGAAGAGGTAAGGCCAAGAGAAGAGGAGGAGGGAATGAAGAGGGGAGGGTGGGACGCAGAATGCAAAGAGAGTAAAGATAGAATGAAGGAAAATGTAAAAAAGTGGAGAAAAGGGGAGATAGGGAAACAGGATTTTAATAGGAGAAAGAGAGAACATGAACGATTGTTAATTGATAAAAGGCAGTTAGAGAAAAGTAGGTATATGGAAGAGGTGGAAAAATCAATCAGGGAAGGGAGGGAATGGGAGGTGATCAATAGGGAACGAGGAGGAAGAAAGGGCATCAATGAGGAAATCGAAATGGATGAGTGGACTGCGTACTTTAAGCGACTGTTGGGAGGAGTGGAAAACAAGGTGTTAGGTGAAAAGAGGAAGCTAATAGAAGGGGAAGATGATAGCAATGACGGGATAAGTAGGGAGGAAGTCAATAGAGCGATAGGGAGGCTTAAAAGAAACAAGGCAACAGGTGAGGACGATATTGAGAACGAAGCTTTAAGGTTTGGTGGAGAAGGGGTGAGAAAGGAAATATGGGAGGTATGCAAAAAGGTTTGGAGAGGAGAGGGATGGCCTAAGGAATGGATGACAGGGTTGGTGGTACCGATAATTAAGAAAGGAGAGGGCAAGAAGGTGGAGGAGTATAGGGGAATCACACTTATGTCGGTGGGTTACAAAATATATACGGAGATTCTCAGAAAGAGATTAGAAAGGGAGGTGGAAGAGAAGGGAATCATTCCACACAATCAGACGGGCTTCAGGAAATGTATGGGAACAGTAGACAACATCTACGTACTGAATTATCTAGTGAATAGGAACTTAGGGAGGAAGAAAGGGAAGTTAGTGGCCTTATTCGTAGACTTTAGAGCGGCTTTTGACTCGGTAAACAGGAAGGTATTATGGAAGGTTATGAAAGAGAGGGGGTTGGACGAACACTTGGTCGAGAGGATAAAGGAGATATTCGAAGAGACTAAGATAAGGGTGAGGATTGGGAAACAAAAAGGGGAGACTTTCTGGAGTGGAAGGGGGCTCAGGCAAGGATGCCCACTGAGCCCACTACTATTCAGTCTCTTGTTGGCAGATCTGGAGGAGAAACTTGAGAAAAAAGGAAAAGGGGGAACGATAGTGGGAAATATGTAGCAAGGTATATTCCTTAGCGTATGCAGACGATATAGTCTTATTAGTGGATGACGAGAGAGGGATGAGTCTCATAATGAGAGTGTTTGAGGAATATGTGAGAATTAAAGACTTAACGGTAAATGTAAATAAGACGAAAGTGATGATTTTTAGGAAGAGAAGGACAAAGGAAGATTATGAATGGAAGATGTACGGGGAGAAAGTAGAACAGGTTGAGGAATTTAGTTACCTAGGCTTCTGGTTTGAGTCGTAAGGAGGGGTTGAGCTACAGGTGAGGAGAAGGATAGAATGTGCGACTAAAGTAATGGGGCAGGTGTGGGGCATAGTGAAGAGAAGGTTTAAAGATGACTGGAAGATGAGACTGTGGATGTTTGATGCATTGGTGTGGTCAGTCCTAAGTTATGGAGTGGAGATCTGGGGATGGAAGGAGCACAAGAGGGTGGAAAGTATGCAGGAGAGATTCTTGAGATGGGTAATGGGAGTGAGCTGGAGCTGTCCAGGATATATGTTGAGGGAGGAATTAAGTAGAGGTAAAATGGTTATTAGACAGATGAAGAGAGTATGGAACTTTGAGGAGAAACTAAAGAGGGGGGAGGGAAGCAGGATAGCACAAGCTTGTCTACGGGAAGTAGTAAACAAAGAGACTAGGGGTAACACAGAAGGATCAAGGTGGGAGGAAGAGAGAAAACAGAGGAGGAGAGAGTGCCATATAAGAGCAGATGTCAGAGTATGGCCAGAGTTAGAGAATGAACTGATAATAAGGGAGGGGGAGGAAAGATGGAAAAAAATCGTGGAATCTAAGTATAACAGGTGGTATAAGGTAGTGAAGGCTGAAGGAGAACCAGAATATTTAGGAAAGATTAAGAAGGAGAGTAAATGATACCACGTTATACGATTTAGGATGGGAGAAGGAAGGAGAGAGTGTAGGTACTGGATGGATGAGGAGGAAAGAGGATGTAGAGTCTGTTATTACGAGATAGAATCATGGGGGCATGTTTTAGAGAGATGTACAGGGGATGAAACAGGCGGTGAGAGTGTGGTTGACAGGATAAAGTGGATCTTGGATGGAAGTGGACAAGGGGCTAGTTGGATGATGAGACTGGGAGATATGAGAGAAAGTAAGGGGCATGTATTAGGGAAAGGCCAAGTGCTCACTCCTATAAAAGGACATTAAAGTAAAGTAAATAAAAAGAAAAAACGTTAAAAATCATGTGAACGGAAATGGTAAGAGGAAACGGAAGCCCAGGAAACTCAATAGTCAGCAAATGTCGAGAGTAATTTTAAGACAAAGCGTTAGCATATAATTTAATATAAGTAGAATACTATTCTATAGATATTAAGTATTATTAAGGTAGTATAAGTGGTTTTGTAACGTACTGTAAAGGGAGCGGAGGCCCTCAAACCCGTAAAAGGGAGAGAATAAATACATACATACCAAAATTTGTATGTAAAATTCAAACATGAAGAAAAATAGAGGTTTTTCTATGTTAAAGTCCATAAGAAATTGATTAACGATGCGCTCGCTCAATTATTTTTTTTTAAATCTGAAAAAAAATACACAAGAGTTTTTTCACTATGAACATTCAGTTTCTAGTCTTCGATGGTCAAAATTCGAAAATACATTATTTTGGAACACCCTAATAACACATCCTTGCATAACGCCTGGCATAATATCGAACCAGTCACTTAGTTTCCCATTAACCCTTACACTCGCTTTGCTACCAATATATATTGTTTTTATTGCTGGTAGGAGCCATCCATTGACTCTGTACTCTTTCAGGACTTTCCAAAGTTTACTTCTATCCACCTTGTCAAACGCTTTTTATAGATCAACAAAAGCGTAGAAAACTTTTTTCCTTACTCTTGAACGTTTTTCTGTGATCTGTCCTAAGTTAAATATTTTATCTGTACATGATCTTCCTGGCATGAATCCACTTTGGACTTAGCACATCTTTTCTTCTGTTATTTTCATTACCCTACGAATAAATATTTTTGAATATGTTTTACTTACGGTACTTAGTAAGCTGATACTTCTGTGATTATTGCAGTTTCTCTTATCTCCCGTTTCCTTTGTATGTTGGTACGATAATCGCTTTTTTCCAGGCACCTGAAACTTCTTTTATCGCTATACATAACTTCGTCAATTCGCAGAGCGTGTGAGGTATGCAGTCGCCGCCGTATTTAAACATTTCAGCGTTAATACTGTCTACATCGACAGCCTTATCATTTTTTAAGTTCTTAATTATATCCATAACTTCAGAGGTACAGGCTTTCTCAATTAGGTTTTCTAACGTATTGTGTTCTATATTTTAGATGTGGTACCCTATAGCTTGACCTCCTAATAACACCATAAAAGAGTCTCTCCAAGCGTCTAGTATCCCGTCGGTATCATATAGCATTTCACCTTTGCTATTTCTCATGCTGACTAACTCTGTACTTCTACTTACTTCCATACTGATCATCGCCAATTTATAAAACAGTTTCTTGCTTTCTTTAAAATCAACTTGCATTTCCTTCTCTTCTTCTCTTCTTCTGTTCTGATTTCATCTTTACTTTCCTTGACTAATAGTTTTACTTGCCGCTTTTTGTGTCTGTAATAATTTTCAAGTCCATTTCTCTTCTCATCGATAAGACCTGCTATGTTCAACTTTCTGTCATACGCTTTTCTCTTTACTTGGGCACCTGCTTGGATTTCATCATCTCGCCACACATCACCAGACATTCTTCCTACAACCGCAGTACCACACGCTTCAGTCGCACTCTTAACAATATCATCCCGGATCATAGTCGATGCGCCCTCTATATCTTTATTGTTTATTAGTCCCTTCCAAGTTGTCTCATCTGTACGTTCGTTTATCCTATTTTGAGAATCTATTCGCTTTTCCGTTTTTTGTAGATTCTCAACCCTTGTATTTGACTCTAATACTATCACCATCAACTGGGGCGTAGCACGCTATAATAAATAATCTTTTGATTCCTACTTTTATTCTAACCCGCAACAATCTAGGAGATACCCATCTAGTATCCTGAAGATGTTGCCTTGCTCTCTCATTTTTAATTAAACCTACCCCTTGGCTACCATGTGATTCACTATCTACTCCTGACCATATTTCAAGTTCGCCTTTTAACACCCCATTTTCTACGTTTCTGATGTCGCATGCCTTTTTCTTTGTTTCAGGTACAAATAAAATACCTAGTTTCCTTACATGTATGGTTTCTCGTAATTCTTTTAACATGAGATCATTCACCCCTCTAGAATTCCAAACACCCAGACTCCATTCATCACTTGAAACTTGACCTTTACATTTAACGTGTGCATGCCATTCGTCAATCAAAGTTTCAGTCCATTCCGAAGCTATTTTGTTGTCTGTATTATTTATTGTTTAATGTGTACGCCCAACTACCACCTTCTTGCGATACATTTATTTTGCGAGTCGAAATCATTTCCAAATTAAGTAGTTAGTCGACATAGGGTAAAGAGTCTAGTTATAACGTCAGTCCCATCAAACTAGTGTTGCCGTTCGAGACGAGGAATGGTAAGGAACAGGTCGAGGAACGTAAGGAAGGATAGCTCGAGGCCTCGCGTTTCGAGGCAAAGCAAGGCGGACAAATTTCAAGGCCTTGAAAAGCAAGGCCTTGCCTTGGCCTCGTCTTGGAGGCTTGAGTTTCCTCCAGCAGATGTGAATATTTTCCGACCACCTGGGAAGGGATAATAAATTAAAGCTCTTATAGGATGACTTTGGATGCAAGTAATAACACCAATCCCAATGTAGTGGTGATAGTTAAATACTGTAACTAAATATATAAGAAATAATTTGCAATACAAAATTATAATTAGTAACAATTAAAACTAATAAATAATATTTGTTTAAATAATTATATTTAATAATGATTTAAAAAAATTATTTCAATTTTTTTTAATAAAAAAAAAATTTTCTTCCATAAAGTTTTTTTCCAAACAATTTTTTCACCTAATTCTTTGTTAATAAAGTTTTGTTCCAACAATGTCTTTTTATAAAATTTTTGTTTCAACAAATCTTTTTTCAACGAAAATTTTTTTCAAACCTTTTTTTTCCAACAAATTTTTTTCCAACCATTTTTTTCCAAAACTTTAGTTCTTAATGTTTTTTCATACCTTTGTCATTCAATACATTTTTTTCAAACAATTTTTTTTTTCGAAATTACCAAATTTGTTTGTTTCGAGATTCTGTTACGACTTAAATTAACGTCTTAATAGGTTACGAAACCCTTCCTCGTAGGCGGTTCTCTATAACACGAGTAAACATTTTTCAGAAATAGTCGGTAATTTCATAATATTTAATCATGTCCTTTGTTTCGATTTAAGGAGGAGGATGCTTCTGCTTAAGAAGTCGTAGTGTACCCTTTATGTGAAATACAAAACTGAAATTTTCGGGGGGGGGGGGGGGGGTAGTTGTTTGGGGGCTTTATCAATGCCAGCTTACTGAGCCCCTAAAACTGAGCCCCCAGCTTACTAGTCGCGGCACTTACTTTGTCCTGCGGCAGACCAAAGTTGCGAAATTCTAAAAAATTTGAAATTTTTCAGTTTACCGTTTCTAAATAATATAGTTGAAATGTGGAAGACTTTGCGATTACTCAGCTGTGTAATATGCCTAAAAATATGAGAAATTGGGTAAGCTATTACTATTGCAATATACTGTTAGCCAAATTCATTTCAAATCAAGCAGGTTTTACACATCAAGTCGTATAATCACTCGGAATCAAAACAATATGTTGTTTTTTGTAGAAGAAATTAGGCGATACGTGTTTCTCGGATTTGCAAGAAAAAAAATGTATCCAAGAAGTTAGGCGCATTTGAAGTTTGTTCTTTGCTATTCAAAAAATCCGATTTTTTAAAAAAATATCTCTAACTTTTGACCTAATTGAGACAGTTCTCGTGTTCTTTTTATATCTAATATTATTTATAGTCTTCCTTTGTAATCCGCTATAATCCGCGCTTTTGCGAGAAAAAAATTAAAAGCCGATTTTCTGAAAAAACTAACCCTTCTATTTTTCCCTATTTTGTTTTAATTTGTACTTTGATAAGGAACATATCTTATGAGTTTTATTAGATAAACGTTTATTTTTCAGCCTGCTGGCCTTAAAAAATTGACTTGCTTACACATCCATTTTTACAGAATTTTCTTAAAACTAACCCTTAAAAACTAACATCCATCCATTCCTTATCTCTAAGCCGCACGCTCGTATCGCCTTGCCTTCCTCGCTTCGCCTCGCTTCGCCTCGCTTCGCCTCGCTTCGCCTCGCTTCGCCTCGCTCGCATGTCCCTACTTTTTCGCATTGCCTTCGCTCTAATACCTACTACTTATCTACTATTTACAATACTAGATCGTAATGCGCGCGCTCCAAGCGCGTGCCTATGTGAATTTTTCTTGTATGAATGTTGAAAGTTAATTCTTCAGAACGCATCCTTTAAAAAATAATTGATAACAAGCTTGTAGCTCTTTCTTGAGTGAATAACTTTTGTCTGATTATTTTTTTCGTAGCTTGTGTCGTTCGTCCAAAAATTTAATTTTTTTCAATGCTGTTTTTTACGAAGTTAAACAAAATGGACGCCTCCGATAAAAAAGTGATTATCAAAAAATGAGTAAATTTTTTTAAAAGCACAATTTTCATTTTCTCATCTTTTTCGTATCTTATATAGTTTGACCGAAAAAGTGGAATTTTTTATTTTTCATTATTTTTGTTATGCGATCAAAGTTTGAATTTTCTATTTTTCACGAAAATTCAAAAAGTTTTTATAACAATTTTGTAGGGTGTTCAAAAAGCAATGTTTCTCTCCTCCTGACTTTTTTCTCGTAACGTGCGTTGGTCTCAAAATTTTTGAAAAGGCTCTAACTTTTTGAATTTTCATTCAAAACGTTTTAGACTATTTGAAATATTTATACATTTTTTATTGTTTTATACATTTTTTCATAACTTGTATATATCCTATCATAAAAGAGAGGTTGCGATTATATCTCGAAAACTGAAGCCGATTCTCTGTTCACCTATCGGTTGGATTTAAATTCGCCGCCTATGCTTTAGAATCGATATTAGAATCGAGAAGTGCGGTCTAGAATCATTTTTAGGTTAAAAACAGAGCTGCGTATTATGAGCCAAGGCATGAGCACTATTCATGTGCACATTGATGATTGATTATAGCTGACGATATGGTCGTAAGAACTCATCGAATGGGGGGAGGTGGCTCTAGTTTAAAAGGGGAAAACCCGCTGTATGATGGTGGCTAAGAATTTGCGGCGTTGTGCCGGCTATGTTCGTTCCCCGGTTCCCCCCTTATCAATTGAGGGCGACACCACGAGTCACTCTCGCCAATGAGTCTATGAGTTCTTACTTCTTACGTCTTATGGTTGATTCCCGAGTGAGTGATTCGTTTGGTGGTGGTGAATGCTAGGGATATAAGTCGAGTCCGGAGTTTGAATTGTACAATTTTGACTGACTCTTAATCCA
Organism: Andricus quercusramuli; assembly: GCA_932178445.1. NCBI lineage: Eukaryota > Metazoa > Arthropoda > Insecta > Hymenoptera > Cynipidae > Andricus > Andricus quercusramuli. Next base: position 91,310 of record CAKNXH010059740.1, on the reverse strand, counting down.
TTTAAAATTAAACAATTTACATATTTTAAAATCAAATATTGAAGTTTTCAAAAATTTAAGTCGTCAGTACTTGAAGAAATGAATACGTTCAATTTAATTAAATTTCAAGTTTTTGTAAAATATTTTTTCAGCCTACAATGTTTTAATTTTTATCCATTACGTGTCAAAGTTGAAAACAATTATTATTTAATTAGTAGTAATAATAGTATCTTCTTATAAAATGAGCAATTACAAAATGAAAATATGTACAATTTGAATGTTATCATTTCAATTCCTTCATTTGAAAACAATTTCATTTGTAAATAACTTTAAGATATATTGAGAAGTTTTAAAAAAATTAGCCTTTTGAGAAGTACGAAATATTTCATAATACTTAAAAGTGTTTATTATGATTCCTAAGAAAATTGATAATTAACACAATTATCAAAACATACTCTCCAAGATTCTATAAGCAGTAAAAAAATGTTATGAAAATTTTGATTGATTTTATTAAATATGTATAAGTTATGAAAAAAATTCTAAAATAATAAAAAATTTATAAATAGTCCAAAAAGTCTAAAACAAAATGTAGATTTTTGAACATTTTGAAATTCAGTTAAAAACATTTTTATGAATTTTCAATGATCTTAAAATAATACGTTATTTTCATATTCCTCCAAAACAAATTTTCATCATTTTCTAATCTAAAAAATTTTTTAAATAATTCTTAAAAATATATTGAGAAACAAAATTTGCATACATAAATAACAATTGAATAATTATTGATTTGGAATTAATTATAATTAAAATAATATAACTTCTCAATGGGAAATTATTCACTTTGAAGAGAAAAATTTTAATTGTCAAACTTTTAATAATCATAGCTTAAAAATGATTAAAATTATATAAAATTAAATTTTGAAAAATGCATTGATTCATTCATGAATTTAAAGCATTGCAGATTATAACGTGGATTTACATTTTTATAATTGAATCTAAGTATTTTGACTATAAAATTTATAAAAGTTAAAAATATTTATTTTTGCACTTTAAATTAGTTAAATTTCAAATTGTTTAACTGCACAGTTGAAATAGATTCAATTTTATACATGTAGATTATTCAATACTTTCACACAAATGTTTTTTTTAAACAAAATTTAAACCTGAGTTCTAATTATAATTACAATTCTTTTATTTAAAAACAATTTATTTTGTAAATAACTTAAGATATATTGAGAAGTTTTCGAAAAATTAAATTTTTAAAAGTACGAAATATTTCATAATACTGAAAAGTGTTTATTATGATTCCTAAGAAAAATTATAATGAACTCAATTGTCAAAACATACTCTCGATAATTTTATAAGCACTTTTTCTCTATTTCAAAATATTGTAAAAAAATTTTATGAAAAATTTGATTGATTTTATTAAATTTGTACAAGTTGTGAAAAAATTTCTAAAATAATAAAAAATTAATAAATATTTCAGAAAGTCTAAAACAAAATGTAGATTTTTGAACATTTTGAAATTTAATTTAAAACATTTTTATGAATTTCACATGATCTTAAAATAATTACAAAATAAAAATATCTACAATTTGAACGTTACAATTTTAATTCTTTTATTTAAA